>PXOB01000022.1:0-146966 GCA_003012115.1 Trichothecium sympodiale | reverse complement strand
GGGGGGGGGGGGGGGGGGGGGGGGGGAGGGAGAGGGGGGGGGGGGGGGGTGGGGTTAGGTACTCACACGACGATGAAAATAGCAATGTAGATGGACAGGAATCCCACCCACGTGAGCCACGCAATCTTTTCAAACTTGCGGACGCTAGCAAGGATGAAGATGATGATGGTGGCAATGATGAGAAAGTAGTTTGTGCAGAGGGCGTGGTCGGACAGGGCATTGAGGGCGACGGAACCTCCCACGATGCCCGACGCAGAGGCAATGGCCCAGGTCACGAGGAAGAAGATGCCCACGACCTCCCTGAGCCAGGGGCCGCCGACGACTTGGGCCATGTCGGCAATCGAGTGGCATCCCGCGTGCCGGTTGCGGAAGTTTCCCTGGACAATGGCGCAATACGTGTTGAGGAACATCCACCCGACCACGTTGACTGCTCCGGGGAAGGCTCCCAGCACGAACATGGCCGACGGGATAGACAAGACGCCTGTGGCGAAGATGGCTGTCATGTCGTGTTAGCCATACATGTACGTATGTATATATGTATGTATGTTATGGACCTATTATGTGTACGACGACGTTGGTATGTATGACTTGCCTTTTAGGAATATGACAGAGGCGTGAATCCATTCGACGGTTCGAAAGTCGACGGCTCCCTCCTCTTTCTTGAAGATTTCAAACTCATCATTCCCTCTCTCGAGTTTACTGGCATCATCGACGACGACGCCGCCGCCGCCGCCGCCGCGCTCGCCGCGCTCGCCGGGCGGGGTAGGCGTGATGGCCTCGGTTTTCTCCATCTCAGACATAACCTTGCTTGCCAATACAATGAAGCAAAGTCGGGGGTGAGGTCTTTTCCACCTTCAAAGTCTCCGGACGCAACCCGTCGCATGTCTCTCTCTTATACATGGACATTTCTCCCACCACAACACACTCAAGAGCCACAGCGGAGAAGGCTTTCCCACTTCTTTTCTTCCCCCCTCCCCGCCCAAGCAGCTAAACGTCCATGGGTATGTAACATGTACGGCTAGTAGTTCCCTAGTAAGAAACCTGCCTGGGCGCTAAAAACCGTTGCTCCGGGTGGGGGGAGGTTGTTTTTTCTTGGGGGTTCTTGTCGGGCCGCACCTTTATTAGTGATAATCACTACGGTTTTCGTGGGAAAATGCCTTGTTCTGCCATGGACAGGGGTCGTGCGGTGAGGGGCCCAAAAAAAAAAAAAAAAAAAAAAACAGAAGGGAGAGAGTTTCGGCAGAGCAGAGCAAGGCCATCATCCATGTGGGGGGGTTTTATGTAGTGGCGCCATAGCTCTTTCCCGCTGATGAGTAACGGAACGGTCAGATCAGATTCAATGGCTTTCAAGTTTATATGTGTGTTTCTTTCCCCTTGAAAAACGCCATGTCGGATTCATCATCCGCCCGCCCAATGGGTTATAAAGCCGAGCGGTAGAGCTACCAGTCATGAGGGACCAACATCGGGAATCCATTTACCTACGGAGTTACTCCGTACTGTTGTTCTACACCGCTACACCGAGCTCGCTAGTTGGTAGTAGTAGTAGCCAACATGGTTGTTCCAGGTTGAGGACCAGGCAGACCTCTTATCCTGGAATGTTGCGATTTGGAGATGCATGTTATTACGTTGGGGCGTCAATGCGGCGAAATGTCCGGCCCAGAACATTTGCTAGGGCCTAGATACTACTAGATACTACGGAGTACGGAGTACAAATTTTTGGGGTAGTTCGCAACGCAAGCACCTCGCGACAGCAGCAAAGGTCAAAACTTGAACAAAGATGAGGATTTGCCGTGTATACACTATCGAGGTATCTGCGCCGTAAAGCCAAGCAGTCTTGTGCCCCCAATACCGTCTCGGGTACCTAGTTGTAGTACAAGTACCCAGTCATAGTACTAGTATTGCTGCTGCGACGGGAATCGCCTGTTCGTCCTGGTTACCTAGCACATATTGACATGGCTGTTAATATCTGGTCTACTACTAATTATACAAGTATGTACAACGCTCTTTGTCAGCTCAGCCAGGGACCCATGACGCAACTGACGAGGTCCAGCCAGATTGTCGCATCGACGACCTACATGTAACTCTGCACTCCGTAGAAACTGTGCTCGTCCCTGCAATGACCACAATTGAGGATGCAAAATGTATTGTTTCTTTTTCTTCCGATTTCCGACGCAATAAGCGCAAAGCCATGATGCAAAATGTATATATTTATTTTCCTTGGATGTATTATAGGCAGGCTACCTAAGGTGCGCGACCACCATGGCGGGCTCTGCCTTGCGCTTAGCCTTGGCAGGGCTGCGCATTTGATTAGAGTTCAGTGGGCGGCGTCGCACCCGTTAAGCTCAATTGATCGGGGCGATCTTCAATGGAAATGCAGCTAAGGTAATACCGGTACGTCTTTCCACCCGCCATGGCACGTCGAGCGTCTTTTTTAAAAAGTATAACTTTGTAGCTTGTTGCATGCACTCTTGGGAGGGGAAAAAAAAAGCTCGGACAAATGAGCAACGAATCAATCCCCGATGCATAATAGCAAGCAAATGTGTTGTACACGTCATCCGTCGTGTCTTGTCGTCGCAAGATTGACTCGAGGCAAGTCGCTTGCTGCAGGCACAAGGTACTCCGTACTTGCCTCAGCCGCAACAGACGGTGGATTGATGGTCCGGCCTTACTCCCACCATGTGTCTCTAGCATCTCCCAGCTAAAGACCTAAATTCCACCACCACCACACTTCCAGGGCGTCTGGCGTCCCTCATTGGCGTGCGGAAAGAAGACAGTGACATTTTGGGGGATCGTCGCCGACAGGGAAACGAAACTACCCCTCTACACGTGATAAGGCGTCGGCGGAGCTATTTCCCTTCAACGTTGGGGATAGCTTCGAGTCTGGGACTTGTTAACCTCTTTTCTTGCTCTGCTTTTTTCTTTTTTTTTCACGCTTATACTTTTCTGATTTACCTCTACAGATTGAACTATGTAAAGTAACCCATCCTCTTCAACGTCTCGTTGTAGAACATCATCTGCAACCCCCTGACTATTGTGTGTTGCACCGCGTACTACCTACGCAAGCACGCGACTCGACAACTGGCAGCCGATCATGGACATCCAGCAGTTCTCCCAGTCCATGTCGACTTACGCTGATCCCGAATTCGATTATGGCCATCTGCTGCCGCCCAACGACGAGGGCCAGTTCCAGCAGCAATACCCGCTTCAGCAGCACCCAATCCCGCCGTATACTGCTGGCTACTCTGATTCCTCGTCCATGGGCCCGAGCAGAACTACCCCTTCAGGTTCCGATACTAACAAGAGCTCCTCCGCCATGAGCACGGAACTCGTGCACAAGCAGCCTCAGCGGCAGCGGCTGGAGCGAAGGGGGCATACCAAGAGTCGTAGAGGCTGTTATAATTGCAAGAGGCGTCGCATCAAGGTAGGAACTAACATTGAAGAGGGACGCGGAGATGAATAAGATTGGCACAGCTAATGGGCTTGCGCAGTGCCAGGAAACACAACCTGCCTGTGGGCATTGCGTCAAGACGGGACTCAAATGCGAATACCCTGCCCTTCCTCAAATCGTCCACCAGGTATTACATACATCCCTTTCCCCCCGACCGACTTCAACGCCCTGTCTGCTAACCAGCATGCTCTTGCAGCCTCACCATCAGATACCTCTATTCAGCCTCCAAGACATGCGCTTCTTCCAACACTTCCTGACAATGTGTATTCCCCATCATCCCTTGAAGCAGGAGCATATATGGACTCACGAAATTCCATGCATCGCTCATAACGTAAGTAACAGCCAGCCATAATACCACTATATCACCGTTTTTTTTTCTCAAATATGGATGACACAGCACGAGTTCCTTATGCACGCCATCCTTGGGTACGCAGCCTCAGGGCTCATCTCAAGTGACCAATCTCTTGTTACAGCATCCATGAACCACCGCGTAAAGGCCATCAAAGCTATCAAGAAGCGCCTGTCCGAAGCTCCTCGCGTCAACATGACCTACGAGGAAGCCAATGCCCTCATAGCGACGTGTTTTGCTCTAACCTTTCAATCGGTTCATCTCGAAGACGGCCTCGCTGAGTACATGATCTTTATCCGCGGCATCGTCATTGTGGGGATGCAAATGGCGTTCAAGCGCATCAAGCCCATCTTTACCACCATTTTCGAACAGGAACAGGACGCGATATTGGCGCCGCTGATGGAAGGATTACCCCTCATCCAGAAGGAATGGGTCGATTCTGCGCACGAGAGCATCTCTAATCTGAGACCGCTCTGTGTAGAGCCCGTGGAGATTGAATACTACGAGAAGCTCATGGCTATGGTCGAGAAGCTTTACATCAACTCTTTTGACGGTAAGCAGCGCCTCGAACCAGACAAACTAGCACGAAAATCTAATCATGTATGCGTTATAGCGTACAAGGCACATTCGGCGCAGTACGGTTGGTGGATGATGTTGTCGCATTCCTCTTTCCAGGAGCTCATCGATCCCAACAACCAAGTCATCATGCTACTGCATTCACACTGGATCGCTCTATCGCAGATCATGACGTTCATCTCAGAGCAGGAGTATGCGGCGAGCGAAACGGCCCGTCCAAGCAACCCCGAGGAGCCTATTGAACCAGGCTTCATTCGTTGGCTAAAGTACCTCATCTCGCGGGTTGATTACGAGCACCAATTATACAACCAGTGGCCCATGTGGGTGGACGCGCAATTGGACAAGGACATTACATTTTTCGGCAAGACGAGATGACGGAGCACAACTGGTCTAGATGGGGGTAATTGGCGGTTGACGCGATTTTTTGGCATATATTCCATAATTTACTTACAACGGACTAATACAAGCCAACAGGGGGCTGGAAGAATAACCTTGTGGCCTAACGAGAGAACGCCCCTCAAATATATCTACATTAGAATGAAGAAAGATATCATAAAAGATGCTGATTGATTCAAGAAAGAGTTTCCCGAGCTTCGAGGTTCAGACGTAAATGTATTCCAGCTAAACAAACCCGAGCAATACGTTGAGACCTTCAGCCACACTTCATCACCCACGTCATCAATATATTACCAATTCCCGGAATTCGCCTCGAATCGTAGATAAACAAGTCTTTGCATCTCCCCTCCTGAACAACTGAACAACAGAGCTAAATAAACCACGTGAACCGCTTCGTTCCATCTCGCTTCGCTCGTATTTACCATCCCAAGTACCCACATATTCAACAAAGAAGCTCAGCCCCAAGGCACCAGGTTATGTGATTGGGTCGTATTAATCGTATTTTCTGCGATGGCCCACTTTGAACTCCCATTTGGCATAATAGGCAAAACGGGCGGCAGGACGGCAGCTTGTAACGCCTATTAGTGGAAAAAGCTCTGGGAGGGTGAGAATGACATGACATGGCAAGGCAAGGCTGAGGCTATGTGTGTGGATTTGTTGGGTGTATTGGACTTGAGCTGAAGGACTAGTGTAAACGATGAATGCGAAGCAGCATCAAGATTAGGAGCAAGCAAAAGTATGTATGTGAAAGGAGCGCCGGCATTGACTTGGTGTAGCTATATCATCTCCTACATTGCTAAAAGACACTTCAACCCAAAACATATTCTTCATCACAATCTAGTGATCAAAGTCAAAATAAACATCACCATAATGACAGCACAAGTCCAGATCAAGACCTACGACGCCGAGCCGATGCAGCAGCTAGAGCAGCTGGAATATCGAGACTCCTATTACCCGCTACCGCCAGCCTACGAGGTTGGGCCTACCAGCGAACTCAGTGCCATCACCCCATTAACCTCTACTTCTTCATTACCGCAATACAAGACAGTTGCCGGCAACTCATCATCACCTTTGGGTTTCGTCCCTACCTTCAGTCTGCAGGTCGAGAATCGCGGCGTGCCTGTGATTGCACTGCCTCTTCCACCTCACCCCGTCCCCATCGATATCTATGCTGTCGACCAAGAAGGCATGCTAGGCGTACTAGCCTACCAGTCCATCCGTCCCGAGCGCTCCTCGGGAAACAGCATGCTATATCGTGGGACAGGAAACCGCGAGCTCTTGTCCGCAAGCACCTACCGCTTCGGCCCCAACCGCCCACCCAAGATCCAGCTCTGCGGTATCGAGGGCCAGCAGCATCTCGCCGGCTCCAACGAAGAGCTCACGGTCCAAGGAAACAGCCCGCTCACTCGCGCTGTCCGCATTCGCACGCACTTTGGCGATTTCTCTTGGCGCTACGCCTCCAAGCGGGAGCGCGAGGAGGTGGAAGACAAAGTCCACTCTCTGCTGGTGCTGGATCGCATAACGACCGTGGCCCTACAGGGCGCCAAGACGGAAGAGAAGGCGACGAGGATCGCCCAGTTTGTGAGGGATGATGAGTTCAGGACCGTTGGGTCTACCAAGAGGTCCGCCGGCAACGGAGGCCGTCTGATGATGGATCTGAGGGAGTGGAGTGAGAAGAAGGTCGAGGGTGAATGGATGGAGGTGTTTGTCGTCACCACCTTGTTGGTCATGCTGAAGAAGGAGGTTGATCGCAGGAGGACAGTTCAATTTGCCGTCATCATGGGTGGTATCAGCGGTGGTTCTTGAAATATGGGCGTCAATCTTCTTGACACACGAAAGTATTGGTTGTTAGCTGCTCTTCTAGAATATATATACCCCCCTTGTTCTTCATGAGCTTGACAAAAAAAAAAAAAAGCTCTCGCATCTTCATAGAGTGATGCATAATGCTCGCCTAGGAATGGTGCCAAGGATTGCGTTTCGAAATGATGAAAGTAGTCTCTCGTAAATGACGACAGTATTCTCAACTATCTACAATCAATGTAGACATCTTGATATCAAAATACGCAGGATCAAGCCTTCCACGCGAGTTTGTATGGTTTAGTGAGGGGTACACGTGACGTTTCGTTGGGCCGGGAAGGACCGGCGACGGGTTGCGGGTTTGCTAGGAAGTTTATGCCTGAGGCGCCCATTTTCGGCGTCTGGGCTTCAGGTGCAGAAAATCAATTGAAGCACTTCCAGTAGCGGCAATCACCATCTACCTCAACCCCCCGAATCTCTCACCAAGAAATACCGCCAAAATGCCTGCTGCTTGGAAATCCGCTGGTCTCACGTACGTTCAATCGAAGAATTGCCCAAAGCTCGACCGAAACGACGCCTCCCCCGAAACCCCGCAGTGATGGATGAATTGGGATGCAAAAGTTACTAACCGAGCCTTGTCGCATTACAGCTACAACCGCTACCTGGCCGTCGCCGCCCGTGCCATCCGCCGCAGCCTGAAGGAGGATAAGAGAATCGCTGCTGAGCGCCGCGGGGAGATGGACCTCAGGTTCGCCAAGTGGGAGGTAAGGAGACTGCCATGCTCAAAATACCCGGCATCGGTTCGTGGAGGGCTAATTACCTCAATGCAGAACGGCAAGCAGGGCGAGCCTAAGAGCCTGGCCACCGCCAACGCCAACGCCATGGCTGAGAGCGCTTCTTCCTAAACGTCTGCGCCCACATTCGACTACGAGGCGGACTGTTAATTCATGGACGGGCTGACGAAGAAAAGGGGATGGTGTTGCAAGGCCATGGCCAGCCACTTCCGGCTTAATGAGCGACCGTCCACTTAGGCCATGATGGCATTGTATCATACCGCTTGCGGCAGTATAGAAGATATTGGTCGCTAAAATTCCCATGCTCATTTGTTGAGAGAAGACTTGCGTCGCTGAAGATGTTGCATAAAAAATGGAGGGTTGATCAACCAGCTATTGTGATACTACTGCCCACCACATACTATACTCACCTATACACGTCTCCATGACCACTAGAATTAAATTTGCGAACAAATGGTTATTCTATGCTATACCGGCCATATTATGGCTTGTCTCTCTCTGCCACTTGACCTTTAAGTGCCCGTTGTGGCTTTACCTCTTTCTCAGCCATCCCATCCCGCCCTCCAATGACCCCTCGGGCCGACAAGCTAATCTCACTCCACCACCCTTTGATATGTTGCCAGCATAGCACAGCACACCATGAGAGCCTGATCGCCCCGTACAAACATCCATCGCAAATATTCACCCCATGCTCGCTCTCGGCAATAGACTTTCGTCGAGATGTCCAACGACTTTGTCGTCGGCACTGCAGAGGGTGAGTCAGCCAAGTACCTGAGTTTTCCATCATCACCACTCGAAAATCTGACTAGTGCGTTGCCGCAACAGAACTATCCCGGCTATCTCTTGGCCGGGGCGAGCAGCCTCACATGATAGACCCTCCCATATCTGTTCCTGGGAGTGTTGTCACTATTGATATAACGAACAAGTTCATGCAGGCGGCGAAGTGTAAGATCCAGCCCATCGTTGTAACCCCCCATGCGGGATGACTCTAACCGTTGAACTAGCCCTGGCACCAGGAGATCTCGTCAAGGATGAATTTTTTACTCTTTTCGAGTCCGTTGGGGCTCTTGAGGTATGTCAGATTGCTATGATATGTACGCTATAGCTAACGCGTATAGATCATGGATCCCAAGATGGACAGCGGTTATTTGAAGCCTGGCGACGAGTTTGAGGAGACTTACGATGTCTCCAGATCGTTACTGCCAGAGGAGATCCTCGGCATTATAGACCAGCTGCTATGCTTTGAGGTGAGTAAACGATATCGCAACAAAAACAGCGGGTAGCTAACATGTAGAACTAGATGTCATGGCATCTCGGCTATCCACTCTCACAAACCCTTCTCTCAAGCGTTTACGTCGAGGCTCTTTCGATGCCCGACCCCAACACTATTTCAGAAGCCACGTTTGTGCGAAGCGGCAACGTCGAGCTCAACATGCAGCCGATGCTCCAAGTCTTGAGGGCTTACTGCCTTGGGATGCTAAAAGCATGTGGTTACGTGAATCAGCGCATCAAATCTGAGCATTACTATGAGGTAAATCCTCCTCATCTTATCCATTTCTAAATTATCAAATCGTGATCTTAACCCCGATTGCAGGAAGAAGATTTCGTCACAAATACGTACAATCGCAGTTTGCTAGCCAGCGTCCCTACATCAGATATCCGCAACGTCATAGCCGAGGCGCTTGAGCTCCTGGACCACCTGCAAGGCACCATTGACGATGACATTATTGAGGGACTAAAAGCCAGGTTGCAGCTTCGTACGACACTTTTGTCTGCCGCAGAGTCACCCCTGTATTCACGTAATCCAGATGCAGTCCGTATTCCTTGGGAAGAGGGTTTGCTTCTACTGCCGCGGATTCAAGCGACTCACAAGCTTGGGAAGCCCGTCGAGGAAGCCTTCAGTGTCAAGCTGCAAAGAAAGCTGGCCAGCACAATACCGCCGCGACCCATAGTCCACATCGACTTTGAAGATGCATTCGGACACCTAACCAGACTATTCAAAGATGGTCTGGAGGTTATTGGTGTACTGGACTACACAGATTCGCAATGTCTCCAGGTAAAAGCACATCCTGTCCATCGCTTTACATGAACGCCATCAAGCTGACTTTTCCAGACTTTTGTCCACATGTTCCAGTCAAAGAAACCTCAGCCCCTAGTATTTGTGCGCACACTGCTTCAAACCTTCATATTTCACGACATGGAAATCCTGGGGAAAATGAGCTTCCGACAACTCATCGACGATGACTTCTCCATCATCACGTTACCCGTCAGCCCATACCTAGATCGAGCCAACGATGAGATCGAGGTCACAACTGACCCGCGGTTCGTCATGTCTCAGCAGATGGAGCTGTTCCGCCAACGAGCAGCCCAGCCATACCTTGACACGCTGCGGACTTTTTGTCAGAATCGGTGCCGAACGCGGCGTACGCTGACCCACGCCATTCAAGATTGGGAGAACCTACAGCTAGATGCCGAGGAAATAGACCAGCTTCTCCAAGAAAAAGCCAAAGAGCGTCCCCTGAGCACACCCTCGACATCATCCGGGGGGTCGACCATTCAGCCCAACCCCCTTTCACTATCCTCGTGGGCGTTCCTCTACAAGCTGAAACAAATGGAATGGATTGTCCAGCTCGGCTTTGAGCTGGAAACCTACCAGGTCGACGAGCTGAACGGCATGTACTGGTACCTAAACTACATTGCGAAATGCAGGCTGCATCACAGCGAGAGGATCAAGACCATCATTTATCACCAATCAAACGAATGGCGCGCGTCGAGGCGCACTGACGACAAAGCCGCCGTCGAGAAGCAGCTACAGCGCTCGCTGGAATACGCCCGTCTCTGTCTGCTCGACGCGGCGGTCACATGGCAGTTCTCCGACGCTCTGTGTTGCCTCTACGCCGTGCTGGCTCGTTTCAGGCTCGTGCAGCCACCTCCCCGGCCTTACAGCAACGACAGGCTTCGCTACGAGATCCGGATGAAGCCGTTCGCGACCATCGGCCTCCCGGAGCTCCCAACCTTTGAGGAGTTCGTCGTCGGTGCAACCCAACCGGAAGCCTCCTCGGAAGAAATCCTGCTCTACGCCGAAAAGGCCCTCGCAGGGGTGAAGAAGGGCCTCGAGATTATGAGTAAAATGTCTCCTCAGGAGTCATTTTCTGTAGGATCAAATGAGAAATGGACGGCGTCGGTCAAGAATGCGCTCAAGGCGTGCATTACGGCAGGGCTGGCCATTACCACTCTGAAGAGTGCTATGAACAGGGATGGGGAGAACCTCAAGTTGAAGGCGGAGGTTCCTACGCCAAATAGCGGGTTATTATACCACGAATGGTGGATAGTGCCAAAACTCACGGCTACTTCATCATGAGAGCCTTGGGGGTTGAAAAGGAGCAAAAGGAGATTTTAGTTGGCCCTGCTAGGGCTTTTCTGCAGTTACAAAAAGTTTGCTACGGTAGATATGCATATATACACCACAGATTGGTGAACAGCCACAATCAATATCCACACATCATATCGCATCTTCATGAAACCCGAGGTATTCAGTCATCCTCGTCGTCTGCCTCCCAGTTGATCTCGATCACTTCTAGCAATAGCAGCGGGCCGTGAGGTTGAGGGGTAAATGTTTACCATTGGGGCTTAGATTAACGAAAAGCCCCTAAGCCTTGCGTCCGGACCTGAGTTTGAGGGTCTGCTCGTAGAGAACATCCTTGAAGGCAAACAGGAGAGCAGCGGTTAGGACACTCTGGGTAACCTTGGGGCCAATACCTATCATGATGTTAGTGCTTCTTCCGGCAAACCCAGGGGATGTCAACTTTACCCTTGTAGAGACCGGCATAGCCCTCCTCCTTGACGACACGGCTGAGAGCCTGGCCCATACTCTCCTTCTTTCCGCTGCCTGCAACGTGCATCTGGCTCTTGACTGTAATGTAGGGATATGTGATGCTTGTGGCAAAGAGTTTGCCAAGAGCGCCGAGGAAGAAGGCCAGCATCGGCGTCATCTTGCGCCTCTTCTCAATCGCATTCTTCATCTGCTCAAAGAGCGTGTACTGCAGAATGGGGTTGATTACCAGCACGAGCGCCGGCAGCACGCCCGAGAAGAGCGCCTGGGGCCCTTCGTTCTTGAGCAGGGCCATCAATGTACCCAGGGTAGAGACGGACTTCTTGTTGCCCTTGGCGGCCTGGCCTGCCTCCTCGGCATCACCCTCCTCCCTCTGGGACCTCGTGGTCACGCGGGTGTTGACGACCCAGATGGGGTTGGTGATGATGACGGTCGCGGAACCGGCAATGGCTCCGGCCAGAATGGACTCGATGGCCGTAAGCTGGGCCTTGCGACCGCGGCGAACGGCAGCCTTCTCGAAGAAGGCCCTGGACCATTCGTACCAGTAGTAGTAGACGAAATTTGTGACACTGATGCCGAAAAGCGCCGAGTTGATGCCCGAGTAGAGACCAGGGATGCCTTCGCGGGCGATGATCTTCTGAACGGCTTCGGTGAACTTGGACTCTGCCTTCCTGGACTCGACCTGGGCGCGGGTCGAGAGGGTGATTAAAGGGTAACTGGGCGGAGGAGGGCAATGTTAATCAATTGATTGGAGAGCTTCGTTTGTTTGTTGGGACATGAGCATACGTGAGGACCATGGACAGAATGCCGCCGCCTGCGCCAGCTAGGGCGTGGGCGACATTGTCGTTTTGCGGAATTGGTGCTTTGGCGGCGGACATGATGTCAGGGTACGTCGGCGATGTGAATGCGACAAAAGGTATAAAGATGAAATAACAGTAGCGGTAGCAAGTAGATGAGAAGAGATGTGTACAATAAATATGGAATTTAATCAAAGGAGCGGCAGGTATTAGACTATGTGAGCGTGACCGAGGGTAAGGGAGAAAAAAAATGAGATCAGGGCGGCATGGCGAGTTATTAAGAGGATGATTCATTCCATCAGGGAGAGAATTAGAAGTACTAGCAAGAAGGTGATGGTGCCTTCGAGCCGAGGTCGTGCTGGAGGGCCCTGGCTGGCGAAGAGCCGACTTGCCCACTACGAATGCCCACTGGTCTGACGAATTGAGTCTCGTGGATTAGCGTGAGGAGGAGCCCCCCCCCGGTGCCGGTGGTTTGGTCTGCATGGCATGTGACGTCGAGGGAAAGCTTGTAGCCTGCCCGTGCGCGTGGGGGAGATTTGCGGGTGCGGAGCGGATAAATATATCACCCGAGCTGCATGGGCGGATACATAACCTGGAGGTGCCTTCGTTCACCCTGTAACCAGCTGTATTTGAGATGCTCACGGCAATTTTCCAATTTTTTTTTTTTATACTTTTTTCAGTGTTGCATTAGATAGAGCTATGGGGCTCATTCAGTTTACTAGCATTGGGAATTGTGCTAATCAATTCGTCCCTTCAAACATGTACAAGACCATGCTGGTAAGTGTCGGTGAGGAAGACAACCAATATATATGCCTTGAAGTTGCATGACACGCATCGCTGTACTTCTACCACCTCGATACCATTTCATGCGTCATGACCTCATGCTTCATAAGTAAGTGGAAAAGCTGATTGGCATCAAGTGGCACTAATGGAGTGCCAAGGTGTCTGTAAAGCTTTGTTAAGCATGCTGTGCAATGCTGTGGGAGATGCTACATTTAACGTGGGCGTTATCAATTAAGCAAGAGTGACGGCATCATGCCCAAGGAACTACGTGTCAAACCAGATCTCGCAGGTGGCTCGCAGGTGGCCCTGCAGATTTTGCCTCAGGTCGTTGCCAGAACGGGGAGAAACATCTAAAAGAAACAGCGGCTGGACCCTGAAAGTTGGGGAGCACCGTTAGTGGGGCAGCGCCGTCAGCCCACTATGCCCAAAGTAGGCCGCCAGTAAACAAAGGCCCGAAACTTGTACTTGATTAACACCGTGAAGTGTCACGGTCATTTTTTGGTCCCGTTCACGAGATCCGACCGCCGCGCAACCGCGCTTGTCACTTGCCCACCATCCTTGTAATTGTCGATTAATCGCCTTGCCGTGGCGCTTCTTTCATGCCACCAATCCAGATCTAATGTCTCGGAAAATAACCTCACCGCATCCGTTCTTCATGTCCAATGCCCAGTTGGAGGAGGAAATCTCTATCGCAACAGCCTGATTCATTCAGCGTCCGCTGGCACGCCATTGCGAACCCGGCCGCGCCGAGCTTGGACTCCATAATGTCTTCGCCTGACCCTCTTAACGATACCATAGCGGACATCCCTGTGCCGCCGTCAACGACACGTCGCGTAACCCGAAGCATAAGATCCGACAGGTTCGCACCATCTCGCGCAACGTCGCCCAGAAAGCAGCAATTCGAGTTGGAGGTGGGAGATAATCGGTCGCCTCAGAGACTCTTAGTTACGGTCGAGACGGAGGATAATATGCCCGCCACTACGACTAAGAGGAGACTATTCCAGTCCCCGAGCCCTTCCAAGGCAAAGCGCCGGAACACGATGACGACCACAACGACCACCGTGCCACTACGACCATCGATAGAGGACGAGACTGCGCCTTATGCGGGGGATGGCATCACAACGCCCAAGCGCAGAGGGAGGCCGAGAAAAACTAATGGAACCCCAATGCCCAGCACTGGCAAGAGGAAAGCCAGCTCACCGGCGAAGCGCGCAGCGAAACGTCCGTACCCCGCCAACGAATCCGATCCGTTATCAGACCCCATTGCGCAGCCGTCGCCGACACCGCGCAAACGAGGGCGCCCTCCTAAAAACCGGACCGTTGAACCTTCAAGCGAATTGAGGGCTGGGGGCACCGCGCGAAATGGAAGGAAGCGGCGGCAAGCTCTGGTACCTGAAGATGTACAGGAGCTCGCCGAGGGTTATGCGCGGCCCCCAACGCCCCCTCGCGGACCTAGTACGATTTCTAGTGATCTGGACGAGGAGCCGGCTGGGCTGCCGCCAATCGAAGGGTCGGATGATGTGCCCAGGGAGCCGTCACCGCCCGAAGCCAACGAACCCGAGTCGGACATTTGGATGACAACAATGTCAGATCAAGCTACGCCGCGACCTAGTAGAAAGAAGACCGAGGCTCCATCGGTGGCATCTTCACGGAGGAGCAATCGCCAGGGGTCTACACAGCCTCCGCAGCCTCCACAAAGTGTCGCGTCGCGCGTGTTGCATAGCGAAATCGGGGCGCCTTCGAACGCTAGCGACGTTTCTTCTGTAGGCGGCCGCAATCGCCTACGGTTCAGGAACAATGATACAATCACCCAAGGCGAGGATTTCAGCATGATTTTCATGGACTCAATACCTTCCTTAGCGGCAGACTTTAAGAGCTCAATACCTGCCCCGCGACAGGATGATGATATAGGGGAAGAAACCGAAATGATCATTAATAATACGCTGGAGACTCTGCGAAAATCGTGGAGGGAAGAGGCTGAACGAGAAGAAGCGGAAAATCAGGGAGCTGAAGACAGGTTTGATGACGAAAAGGCTCCTGCCAGAGTACAGCAGCTTGAAGATGGCAGAACTGCAGACCAGCCCGAGGAAGAAGAAGAAGAAGAAGAAGAAGAAGAAGAAGAAGAAGAACCGCAATTGGCTCCAGGACCAGAGTCAGAGCTAGATCCCCCAGACGACGCGCAAGAAGAAGAGGTGAACCCATCAGAAGGGGATCTGGAAGCTGGGATGGAAAATGAACCTAAGCCTGGTCTTAGAGAGGGATCTATGTCAGAAATAGATGAGGAGCCGGATATGCTGGAACCTGACGATGTTCAGATCGAGGATGATGAGGGAGAAGAGGAGGAGATTGTGCAATCACAGGGCTTAGCGCCTGTAGCAGAGGAGGAAGAGGAAGAGCAAGAACGGACCGAGCCTGTAATGGTGCCAACCCCCATTAGGACTGGGGGCATGTTCCCACCCAACCTGCTTAGCTCTCCCAGATGGACTCAGACACCTCGAAGGCTAGGAGGAACTCCATTGCGGCACCAGGTGCTGACAATGTCCGCCAAAGCCGCTGGCTCTTCCAGGTTGCGATCAGGTAGTGGCCCTTTTGCTAGACAGTCTCCACTTGTAAATGCATCCGAGGAGGGAGAGGAACATGGAGAAGAGGACTCCTTCTCTGAGGTCACACAGAGCATCTTGTTGGGCGTTTCACCAAAGAGGCCCGGGGCAGCCCTCCTAATGTCCGGCGCTAGATCTCGGGCTGAGGATAATGAGGAAGAGGCTGAGCAAGTTGAGCAGGGGGCGGAGGATACTGAACAGCATTTGGAGCAAGGGCCGGTCGATGACCACATTCACGAGGTGGAGCAAGTTGACCTAGATCCAGAGGAAGATGCGGGAGAAGGAGACGAACAGAAAGCAGACCAAGGAGATGAAGAGATGGAGGAAGAGAATATTCCCGAAGAAGTAGCCGAGCAAGACTCGCGTCATGTACCATCAAACGCCAGTTCGACAGGTCACTCAGATGGGCGATTACCGACACCTGACGACACCCCGCCGAATCTTCAGGAGAATGAGGAAAACAGCGTCAAGTCTGCGGATGAGGAGATGGAAATACCATCTTCCCCTATTGAGCCTCACATGCAGCTTGAAAGCGAGCACGAGGCTGCTCCGCCGCCTCCAGTTCCAAGAATATCAGAGCCACCAGAGGAGGTCAGGCCTACTCTAGAAAGAGGTTCATCTGCCAACGAGACAACTCCCATTAACCAACTGTCTTCTCCCGCACAGGAGCCTCAATCACTACAGCCGGAAGCGCATGACCATACCAAGAGGCCCTTCCTATCGCCTATTGTGCGGGCTGGTAGAGCTTTACAGAGTATCACTTCTGATCCGCCATCTCCTGAACCGAGAGAACGCCAACTGGGTAGTCCATTCAGAAGCTCCGTTAGCAAAGACTCTTGGTCCGGAGGCAGAGAGCAATCCCAAGGCAGGCGTTTCAGCTTGAGCCCTGTACGGCCATTCCCGATCGCTACATCTCTGCGAACATCTGTCGATCGCCAGATGGGAAATGACGCTTTTGCGTCGACCTCTAGAGATGCCGGCGGGCGACCGGGCTTTATGCAGTCGTTTGGGCGCAGTGTGAGTGGCGGCTTGAGCAAGGTAGATGAGTCGCCTTCAGCTTCAAGCTCGATGCGCGTTTCTCCACAGGCAGACGAAATGAGCTGGGTAGCCGAGGAGGGTCCAATTAGCCCCCGATTGAGGGGGGACAAGACTCTCCAGGAAGCCGCTGAAGCCTCAGCTGCTAAGGCTAAGATCAGCTCGCGAAGAATGTCCATTCAGTCCGACCTAGTGCAGGAATTCGAAGAAGAGATCGAACCGGTTGAAGAGAGGGTGGTGGAAGAGCAGGGGCCTGAAGAGGAGTTCGAGCCCGAGGCTGAGCCTGAGGTTGCACCACCCTCAGATGACGGAACAGATATCTGGGAAGTTGAGGCTCGCCGACCCACGTCGAGCTCCGTACAGGAGGAGTCTTATCGCGACAACTCATTCGCCCCCCTGAGTCGCCAACCTGGTATCCCTAGCCCCTGGATCAACAAGGGGTCTACTAGGCAGAGTATCGCTAGACGCGAAGAGCTTGCGCTGGCCGAGAAGAAAGATTCTGATGTCCGTGTTGAAACAGAAAATGAATTCTCCATGCTTGAACAGAGAAAAAAGGAAGAGGCGGCACAGAAGGAGGCCGAGTCTGCGAGTAAAGGAAACCGCTTTGATCTCTCTTCATTCTTCTCATCTCCGGCTGCGATTCCTGGCATGCTGGCTAGTAAACTGATGCCATCAAACGCCTTCGGGTCAAGACACGCAGCTCAGGACGCTGACATGTCGTCGCCGTTCAAGCCCCGAGCTCCTGCTACAAGCTCCATGTTTCCCCGACTGCCTCAAACGCGACGCGCTCCGCCGCCAGTTCAGCGAAAGGCGCCGTCCCCGATTCGACGCGTTCCCGAACCTGAGCCGGAGTCGGAACTAGAACCAGAGCTAGAACCAGAGCTGGAGCCGGAGCTGGAGCCGGAGCTTGAGTCAGAGATGATGGAAGAAGAAAAAGAGGAGAAGGGGAAGAAGAAGCAAGAGCAGGAAGAGGAAGAGGAAGAGGAAGAGGAAGAGGAAGAGGAAGAGGAAGAGGAAGAGGAAGAGGAGCAATTCTACGAAAGCTCTCCTAACATGCCCGAGAGTTTGTCTTTGCCTACCGTAACGCAGAAACAGAACTTCACCCCTCGCCCAAAGCCTCGGCAAACTCTGGGTATACCTTCATCTACGCGCGCTGGGGTACCAACGCCACCGAGAATGCAGCTGTCTCACGCTGATATCCAGCGTTGGCAGCATGATACATCGAACGCGAGCCTAGAGGCCTCTTTAGAAGCCGACAGAAGGCTCTTGCGCCCTCTCCCTGCCAAGAACGCATCACCTCGAAAGTCTAGTTTACGGTCACCTTTGAAGCCCCATACCCCTGGCCGCGTTGTCGAATTTACCAGCAGCGTCCTCTCGCCTTTGGAACAGGCCAAGCTCCGCGCCCAGAAGCGTAACAATATTGCCCTTCCAGAAGAGCCTTCAAGTGATGAGCCTACCCCTCGACCAGTTGTACCATCTCTGCCTCCGCCCCAGGCCGATGACAGGGAAAACCAGAGCACCTCGGAGGTTTCTGCGTCTGCTTCGTCGTCGCCTCTTGCGAACAGGGGTGCCAAAGCTCGGGCGCCTCAGCCCCTATCCCAAACCGCATGGTCCCGCCGCCACTGGGCGCTGCTGGACAACATTCTCCAGGAGCGCAAGAAGGGGCCATTCGAACGACGGTTTGAACGTCGTTCTGAGCGCTACCTGGGCAAGAAGGTCAAAAGCCAGGGCGTTGGCATGGTCCTGGAGAGGTGGCACCTCGACTGCGTGGATGTGTTCAAGGCCATCGTGGGGGGCTGGGACGAAGGCGTGCTGGCCAAACGGCTATTTAGCCTCATCGTTGGCGAGGAGAGGAGGAGACAGAGGGAGGAGGAGAGGGAAGCGCAGAGCTACATGTTTCATTAGCAGCATTGATGGGCGTTGTGCATTACCTCGACTTGACATTGTTGGGATTGGCGTTTGGAAGAGGATGGATTGTGAAACGGGGCGGCGTTGTATTTTGGATTTTTAAAGTTTTGGGGCCTTTGATTATGAGATACCACCATGGCTACTGGGTCTGGTTTATTTATCATACTTGCTTTTTTGCATTACCGTGATGAA
This sequence comes from Trichothecium sympodiale, assembly GCA_003012115.1. Taxonomy (NCBI): domain Eukaryota; kingdom Fungi; phylum Ascomycota; class Sordariomycetes; order Hypocreales; genus Trichothecium; species Trichothecium sympodiale. The sequence continues at coordinate 128,459 of PXOB01000022.1, read as the reverse complement.
TTGTCACAATGTCGGCACGTCTTCTTCCATGATTGAATTTGACACCACGCACAACTTTACGCTCAGTCCCATGGCTAGGGTAATTGGTTGGATGGTTTAATAATGTGGTACAGATGTTAAGGTTTTGGTCTATTCTAGCTGGGAAGCTTGATTCGTGTACAATATATCCACCACGTTGCTCAGCTTGTCGATTGTCTGCAGAGCATAGTCGTATGACTGGTCCCGCTTCGTCTCTTCGAAAATGATAAGGCACCCAGCACCCTGGTCCAGCACACCGATGATGACCTTGTCGAGGATCATCTGGGAGAGCTTGCGCTCGACCTGCTGGGTGTCGAGGCCGACCATCTTGGCGATGTGGTCAATCTCGACGCGGGAGAAGGGCTCGATGACCTTGATGAGGTTCTGCTCGAGCATGGCGTCGTAGAGGCGACGGAGGTGGTTGCGGACAAAGGCGTCGCTACCTAGCTCGTAGCGGTAGGCAGCCAGGGCTCGCTCGTACTCCTCGAGGGAACGGTTCGAGTGGGCGCGGGCAATGGCCTTCATGGCCTCGAGGCTCTGGCCGGCGTACTTGAGTGCTTGCTTGGACGTCATGAGCTGGTTGACATCGTCGGCGAGGTTGAGCATGATCTTGCAGAGCAGCATGTACTGCAGGGCAGCCTGGGCGCGTGCACTCTCATCCTGGGTATGGTAGCCGTCGAGAGCCTCGATGAAGTACGAGAAGGCGGTCTGGAAGTCCTTGTCCTCGGCATGGAGCATGCCGCTCTGCATGTCGAGGTTGGCTTGCAGGAGAGGAGGGGTGTAGACGCTGGCGGCGCTGGTGCGGGCGCTGGTGAGGGCGGCGCGGGCCTTGGAGATGTTGCCGAGTGCGTGATAGACGCGGGACTCGAGGAGCTGGACCTCGACGAGGCGGAGCTTGTCATCGAGTCGCTTGAGCTCGCGAAGGAGATTGTTGATCAGGGACAGGGAGTCGTAGTAGGCCTGTTTGGTTATGTAGAGGTTGACGAGGCGGACCTCAAGATCCTGCCGCTGGAAGGCGCGGCGCTCGGCGGTGGCCCATTCGATGCAGTCTTTTGTGACGGCAACTTCGATGTCAGTGCTGTCTGGGATATCCTTGAGAAGATCGAGTAATTCGCGGACTATTTAATCACAGTTAGTTTTTCTTGTTCTCTCCTCCCAATCTTCTTTCTTTCGCTCTCCCCATTCTTATCGTAACTCACCAAGCTTGGCCGACTTTGCTTTGGCGAATGAAGAAAAGATTGTCCGGCTTTCCTTGATTAGGTCTATAAGCTCCTGTGTCTTCCTGCAAGCGTTCATTTTTCTGTCAGCGTCTTCTTTCCTTTTCTTCATTTCCTCCTTCTTCAACTCGTTTTCCTTCACAAGCCCTCAGCGCGGGGAAAGGGAGGTGTTTGCCAAACGTACTTCTCATCCCTGTACAGCTCCCCCAAGCTCACCAGAGCAGTCTCATATTCCCGGCTCGCGGCGTCCGACGCGGCGCTGGGCGCCTTTGAAATGATTTCTTTGTAGAGAGCTTCGGCCTTTCGGGGGTCTGATTTGGCGAGCTTCTGGGCCTCCTGCACCCTGGCCGAGTCGCCGGCAGCCATTGTGTGCAGTTCCTTGGTTTTCTTGGAAAAAAGAAGGAAGTTATTGAGTGCTCGAACAAGTTGGTTGACGTTTTATTGTAAAAGGTTACGCGAGTGTTAAGGTCTGTCGTGACTGGAGGGGAAGGTTGGTGGGAGGTCGTGGTGGGGGATGATGGTGATGATTGATGAATCTGAGCTTCACAGCTTGCCCTGCAACTTGTCGGGCTCAACTCGCTCCAGGTTGCCGCACTACGACGTAAGGCAAGTCGAGAGAGCCGACATGAAAAAAGCGGGGCAGTGTCAAATCGAGAGAAAGCATGGGGGATTGGTATGTGAGGTAAGTAAAAGATGCGGTCCGATGATTCTTCCGACAAGGCTCCGCTACACCGGCTACGGACGGCCATGCATGGGTTTTGGTCATGGAAGCTACTCGTAATAATTATTAGGTAGCGGAAAGCTCTTTCGCAGAGAAGCTCAAAATTTCCATCAGAAAAGCCGGTCCCTCATATGGACTCCATACAAGACATCATCACCACCGAAAAACGTTCAGTATAACACGGCAAGAGAAAAAGTATAAAAAAAAAAAAGAGGAGCGTCAAAACACCCTCTTCCCCCTCCCTCCCACTTTGCATACTTTTAATACAACTTCGGTTTTTTTTTCTCCTGCCCTTAATTACGTTCAAGATGTTCCGTCAAGCATTTTCTTCTTCTTCCTCCAGAGCCCTTCGTGCCGCTGCGCCCAGGATAGCCGCCCGTGCGCCTCTGCGTGCCCAGTTCCAGACCACCCCTGCATTCACGTTAAGAGCCTCCCGACCAGCTGCCTTGAGGTGGTACAGCGACGCAAAGGAGACGCCGGTCGAGAAGGAGGAGAAGAAGGAGGGGGAGAACGATGATGGCAAGACCGAGTCCAAGGAGGAGGGTGGCGAGCTGGCGGAGCTGAAGAAGCAGCTTGAGGCCAAGGAGACGGAGGCCCGCGAGTGGAAGGTTTGTGTTTTGCCCCTCCTCCCACCCCTTGGCTTGAGAACCAGGTCAATGCCTTTCTTTCTTTCTTTTCTTTTCGCAAGAACTAAAAAAAACCATTTCTCTGCAGGACAAGTGTCTGCGCACCGTTGCCGACTTCCGCAACCTGCAGGACCGCACAGCCCGCGAGGTCAAGCAGGCCCGCGACTTCGCCATCCAGAAATTCGCAAAGGACCTCATCGACAGCGTCGACAACCTGGACCGCGCCCTGACAATCATCCCCGCCGAGAAGCTCTCGGCCGACGGCGAGGACAAGGACCTGGCCAACTTCCACGAGGGCGTCAGGATGACCGAGGCGATACTCATGACGACGCTCGAGAAGCACGGCATGGAGCGCGTCGACCCCGTCGGCGAAAAGTTCAACCCCAACGAGCACGAGGCCACCTTTATGACCCCGCAGCCCGACAAGGAGGACAACTGCGTCTTCTTTGTGCAGCAAAAGGGCTTCAAGCTCAACGGCCGCGTGCTGCGTGCCGCCAAGGTCGGCGTTGTCAAGAACAAATAAGCCCCCTCTTCTTCTTCCCCTCCCTTTTTTTTTCTTCCTTTAAAAGAGGTCCTTCAGGGAGAAAAAAAAGAGAGAGACAAGGGGAATGAATGAAAGAAAGGTCGAGAGAATTGCAACTTTTCTCTCGCATGTAACATTAGATGATGGGATGAAAGATGAGAAAAACACAAAAAACGACCACCATGGGACGGCGTTGGGGTCTGGTTTATAATGCTCCTCTCACGATGCTGAAATTATGTTATGTTTTTTATGGGGTGTCATTGCTGCATGACATGGAGTCCCTTTTCTTTTTCTTTTTCTTTTTTATAAAAAAAAGGAAAGAAAGAAAGATGGTTCTTGGAACATTTCATGATGATAGGGAAAAAAAAAAGAAAAGTTCGTATATAAGGACCTGTACTGATAAGAGAAGAGTCAGAAAAAATACCACCTCAATTTTGGGTCAAGCTTGGTCAGGAGCTTATTTTGTTGGTTCACTACAAATCCACGACGTCTGATGATGGCTGCTGCAAAGCCTCATTATACTGCAAACAGTTTTATGATTTGATGAGTGGAGAGATTTCTCTAGTCTTCCTTGGATATATAACCTTGTGTTCTTCTCACAACGGGCTCACCCCCGTTGTATACATGCCCTTTTTTTAATATTCAACTCTTACAATCCAAATTCAAACCCCTTTAAATACACGGTTTCGAAAATCAAAGCCCACCGTCATCACCACCCATCACCACCGGGCTGTCGTCGATCCTTTGATGTGTATATGTAGCGAACCCACCACAACTTAGTTAGGCCAAGTCCTCAAGGAGCTCTGCCTGGACCTTCCTGTAAGTTGAACGGCCGTCAGGTCGTTTCATGACGACGTTGGCCATCTGCTGCGTCTCAAGGGCCCCGTGAGTGATGTTGGCGAGGGTCTCATCGAGGAAGTTCTCGAGGCGGCGCTCGACGGAAAAGGTGCCGCGTAGCTGGCGGGACAGCTTGCGCGTCTCGGCCCTGGCGGCGTCGGCGTCGGCCCACGACTTGAGCATGTAGCTGGAGACGGTGTGGCACAGGCGCTGCGTCTCGCGCTGCTTCCTCGAGGGCTCCTTGCGGGGCGTCTCCTTGACCAACTCGATCACCTGCAGGACTTTCTTCGTGGTTTTATGGATGCGGGCGGCCGAGTCCTCGAGGGCCTTTCTCAGCTCCTTGTTTGCCCGTATGCTGCTGCGAGAGAGGCCTTCCACTCCTCGATGCGTTGCTGAGCGGTCTCGGGGTGGAGATCCATGAGGTATCTCGTATTAATGTCCGTAAGGATGTCGTCTATTTCCTCCTGTTCAAGGTCTTTTATTAGCTTTCCGATGTGCAGACAAAAAACCCCCAAAAGAAAAAGGAAAAACTCACTGGGGTAAAGGACTCACGAGCAGGAGGAGGAGTAGGAAGATTCTGGCGAGTCATTACCCTCCTGGCTCTCTCGAGGTCTTCTGAGGACATTTCCACCTTCCACTCTCGGATGGCTTGAAGTTTCTCTGCGGCTGTAAGGGAGGGGTTTTGGTTTAGTAATGTATCAGTGTTTGTGTCAAGAAGATGGGAGAGGGGGGGGGAGGGGAAACTCACATAGTTCCTCCCCGCAGATGGAAGGGTTAAAGTCCTCGTTGCTTATATCACTGCCGTCGTTGCTGTTCAGTTTGCCGCAGTACTGGCGCTCCATGAATCGGAGCCTCTCAATCTCGTCCATGCCCGCGTATTCATCACTGGAGCTGTCAGAGACACTCTCGGATTTATTCTGGATCATCGAGTTGGGTCAGCTACGGTCATTTCAAGAGGGCATGGAAACGACTAACAGAGCTAATATGACTCAGCTCGGAAAGCCCTGGTCGCAATTCAGACGTGGCAACGGAAAGGCTTGTCTGGATGCCTCCCTCGCTCTCGTCCGAGCGTGAGCGTACGTAGGAGTCGTGCTGATGATGAGAGCCTTGAGGTTGGCCCGAGAACTCAGAGTTGAAAGACTGGACGGCGCTGTTGCGGGTCAGGCCAACACCCTTGGAAAGGAACCGAAAAGTGCAAGGAGACACGCGACCAATGTCTGCGGGACCTTCGTTATCGGAAACTCCGAGGTCATCTAGAAGTTATTAAAGATTTGGTCAATGGTTGTGGTTGGAATCGCTTAGTGTTTGTTCTCTTACCATCATCATCGCCGTTAGAGATACCTCCGAGGATGAAAGCAGGGGGTTGGCGGTGGCCTCGGTTTCGCTCAGCTAATGGAAAGAAAAAAAAAAGGGGGGGTTCAGTGAGCCACAAGATTTAAGAGTAGAGAAAGGAATAGGGATGCGTACTGGTTCGGGAAGCAGGTTCCTTTGACTGATGGGACTTGTTCTTAGGAACCCCCTCGGTGGGCTTGCGAGAGCTCTGGCCGGGGCTAAGAGGAGGAGAATCAACGTCTTCGTAAAGGCCAGGGAAGTGGCGCAAGTTGACCCGCGGGATCTGGAATGACTCTTGTCTCTCGGAACTCTCAGTCGGTTCGTCCTACAAGAACGGAACGAGGTCGTTGAGCAAGCTGGGGAGATGAATCAAGTCAGTACTCGTTTGTAATAAGAGAGAGAGAGAGTGTGTGTGTGTGTGTGAGAGAGAGAGATTGAACAGGACATACTTGGTCGCCTGTCTAAGCTTGGCGTCATGGCAAAATCCATTCAGGGCCTGTCGGCTGCAATAATGAAGCCAGTCGTAGAGAGGCCAGCCGGCCTTGCAGTGAGGGCCACGCAGAGCATGGTAGGCGTAAAGCCAGGAGTGAGTGATGGTCCAGGGGGGAGCCTCGGTGGTGTTTGCAGTGCAGACGGGCTGCACATGCTTAATGTCGAAGATGGCCTTGGGGACGCTGAAGCCTCTCTTGTGACCTTTGGTCTCTTCCTTTCCAGGGAGAGGTCGGAGGACGCCCTCGTAGGTGACGGTTGGCTCGAGTTCCTCCTCCTCTGCACGTATCCGTTAGTTTATGCACAAACCTTGTTTGGTTACACACCAAAACAAGGAAAGGAAAGATTACTTACCTTCTTCTTCCTCAACCTTGTTCAAGATTCCGGACTCGAGGTATTGAGGCAGTGATCGTCGCTTCTTGTTGCCGTGGATTTTGTCGATTCCATGGTAGACAATCTCACCACGCTGCATATGCTGACGATAGTTCTCAGCAGCCCTGACAATGCCTTCAACGGTGCGATGTGCGCCTGTCCTGAGCACAGGTCTGCGGGCGAGTAGCTCATTTTCCTCATTTTCCTCATTCTCTTCATCGTCATGATGATCACCAACATCATCGGACAGCATAAACGAGCCTCGAGTGTGGTGGCGACGCGACGATTCCAACATGTGCAAAGAGGTTTCAAACACAACATTGTGAGGAGGGGCTTCTTCCCCCTTGTTAGCACTTGCTCCCAAGTTGCCAGAAGTTGCGGCAGCAGCAGCGCGAGGAGAGGGAGGTCTCTGGTAAGTCAGTGGGAGAAGAATCTCGCCGCCCACCTGTTCCTCGACGGTAGCAAACAGGTTATCAGGGATTCCAGGAGGAGCCGGTCCAGTGACTAAAGGATCTTGGTTGGCTTCGACTAGAAGCTCACGACATTAGATAAAAATCTCCTTCACTGCGAGTGAGGAAGAGGAGAGAGAGAGAGAGGATTGCTGCTTACAGTCGTCGCCGTCATCGGCAAAGTAGTTTTCATCGCGCTCTTGGGAATAGAGAGAAGCGAAAGCTGAATCGAGATTCGCACTCGCACGTCTCAGATCATTGATAGACTCGACTCGTCGGAGCCTGTTGACTCCTCCGCGGTCGGCCATTTCGGCTGATGTTTGAGCTTGATGCTTCAGCGTGATGGGTTGAGGATGAAGCAACGAGGGGGGTAGTGAGCAGAAAACGAGGATTAACAAAACGGGGGGGAGATATTCCAACCGTGAATGAAAATGAAAAAAAGGATTCAAGAGAGAGGAAGCAAAGCGGTTTTTCTCCAAGCAAATTCAAAAGATTTGATCGATAATAGATTCAGCTTTGAAGGTGTGAGGAGTGGGAAAGGTCAAGGAAGAAGAGAGTGGAGGAGCGAAGATCGGGAAATACCCCCCTCCCCTCCCCTCCCCTCCCTCTCCCCTAAAGGAAAAAAGAACAATAACCCAATACTGCTACCAGCTGCAGCAATAAACCCCCCCCCCCCCCCAATGGGATCCAAACCAGACCGCCCATACCATTACAATTCCACTGGCATCTCACTTTTCCCGGTTTTTTTATCTTTCCTATGTTTCAGAGTGTCGATAAGGGGGCTACACTCTACACTGCGGTCTACGGTGCTCTCCTTTGCTTCAATATGCCCATCTTTTCAACATCATCGGCTTTTCTGTATCTTCTATCAACTACTTTTCGTCGCATCAGCTACTGAAAAAGATCTCTATTTGCTTTCTTCCTTTGGCAATATCCCAGAATTCGAATACTCCAACCTGAATACCGTCACCTGGCTTCCCTCCCCCCCGCGCTGCATCCATCATGAAGCTCCCCTACTATCACCAAAAGTCTCTGCTTGATGAGCATGGTTGAAGCATCTTTCTCGCCTACCTCATGTTGTATTTGTAGCACAGGCTGTCTCTTTGTCGACTACCCCCCCAATCGAGCCATGCAGCCATGTCGCCTTGACTGCCTAGGCATGCTTTGGTCCTAAGCATCTCTGCTCGAAACACTGACTCTAATCAACTTGACTTGACTTCGCAGTTCCCAAGAGCACGACTGAATCCTACGAACCAAGGATCGAGAGTGCCGACGTCAACAGGGGGTGCAGTCGTCTCCCAAGCCGTTTGAGTTGAAGCATCAGGAGCTCAAGAGCTGTTTGATCTGGTAGCCACGAGACCTCAATGGCACCGAATAACCAAGATGCTGTTATGGGTGAGTCCAAGCTTTCCAGGCCTCCAGTACATCTCCAGTAATCGACAGTGTGAGGCCACACCAAGCTCATCGAGGCCTCTTTACCAATTCCAAGCCAACAACGCTCTCATTTCAAGAATAAGAAATAGGGCATACAAGCCAGACACGACAATCTCCAAGGCCATACTTTTGCAGTTGTTTCGTTTCTTTCAAGGGGCAAGTCATCGAGGATGAAAGAGCTCGGCGGGCATGTGGAAAGCCTCGGCGTAAGCCATCGTCGTCAAAGGCGTGTCTCTATGCGGCCGTGTATTGATGATGGATCAAGGGGAATAGGGATACCGTGAGTGGTCCACGGAGCTCAACTACTGACAGGGGAGCATCAAGCCATCATCTTCGATGTTGTTGCTGGCGCTTACGTCTTCACTGACTTGCTCGTTTCCACAGCCTTTCCGACCTACCCATTTGAAAATACCCATTTGTCTTTCAGGGAAAAAGTCAGAAGAATACGAAACACCATTGGGCCTCCTATTTCCGATGCTCAATAAGCAACCGACCTTTTTCTACTCATCAGAAACGCACTACACGACTACAAATGGACACTGATGCGGGGAGCTTTCCAACAACACCCCAACAAAGCAATGAAACAAAAGCCGGGACCGAAGACTTTGCTAACACCGACTCTGCCTATGATTACCTCTAGGACGCATTGCCGACCTCACCTCCTTGAAATCCAAACCCTTCTCCATATGTGGCATCAAGCGCACCCTCCGAAACGATTTGGCCCTTAAACGCACCTTCGGCCATGAGTATCGCAAGAAAAGACCGAGACAACAGCCTAAACTCATCGAGAACACAAGGACAGCAGTATCACGCTCGTACATGTCCCTAGAGGCAATATCCCACAGTCTACCTACAATTGTATCGACAATGATTACGCTGGCACGGAGGATCTTATACCCAGGAGGGTCTCCCAAGCGAGAGCAACTTGGGCGACTTGGGGCCTATCGCCTTCAAAGGCTTCTGGAAAGCTTGGCTCAGGAAATGACATACAACCCGCAATTCCTGACAGCTGGCCACCTCGGAGGCTGCTGATCTTGGTCCTAGAGGGACTTTCTCGATTATCCCATCTTCTCATCAGGACAGGCACGATATCTGCCCCATCCGCTTCACCTAGGACATGACAGTGAGAGAATCTTACGAACCATGATAGCTCGCCTCCCTCTCTATCTCCATCTCCTCAACAGCAAGCCCAAATCTCGTAGATAATCACCGGAAAATACCTATCGGCTAGGTGCCCCATTTGCAGATACAGTCCGCACAAGCATGTAGCGGGTCCGCATCACATTGACCGCACGACAATCCCAAAAGGGAGAGGAAGCTTTGCAGCAGTAACGAGGGGGCTGAAGGGTTTCAGGGGCCATGTCGTTTAGGAGGACTCCTTTTCCGATCAAGTCTCGACTGATGAGTTTCCTTGCATCTCCTAATGACATCTGAAACGGGGGAACCGACGAGAAGACAGGCTCGCATTATTTGTGAGCAGTCGGCAAGCTAAACACGAGTACAGGATGATCATCGGTTGCTACTCCATGATGGAGGAGCAGCCAATGACTGCCCTGCAAGAAAAATACCCAACACCCTCTCTGGCCATGATCTTGGCATATCTTAATAATCTGGCATTCGTCTACTATAAGCAATCAGTGTTGCCATCAGAGTCTAATTATCTAAATTCTACATCTACTCCAAATATCCTCATGCTAATAACTAGTGCCAGACCAAAATGTTAATTGATAGTAGTAGCAAAAAGAACAAATGCCTCTATCCCTTGCTCACTCTTCCAGGGAAGAAGCTGCCCATGTACGTGCGGCTACGTTTTGGCCTTTCCCTTCGCTGCACCAGCCTTCGTTGGACGGCCTCTCTTCTTAGGCTTCTCTTCATCGTCATCATCTGCGGCGGCGGCGGCCTTGGTAGCCTTCTTTGCAGGCTTCTTCTTCGGTTGCTTGATGTATTTGTCCTTTTTGAGATCAATTTCATCGTCATCATCAGCCTCAGGAGCGTCCAGAACGTCATTCTCGTCCTCTTCCTCAATAGCCTCTTCCAGGTCAGGAGCCTCTTTAGCAGCAACTTTGGGAGCGGTTACGTTGCTGGCCTTCATGAAAGGTACCGGGTGGTTCATCGAGTTGTAGCTGTTACTAGTGTTAGTATGCTGTAGGTCGTGGTCCATGCAAGGGGCGACTTACATCCTTGTGAATGCTGACTTAGTTTTGGTCTCGATGCTGACTCCCTCTTCACTCATGCTTCCAACGCCAAGCTCTTTGATGGCATCGAAATCTTCTCGAGTCAGATAGTAGCTGTCCATCAGCTCAATGACTTCAGGTACAGCATCATTGCCATCCTTCTGCAGGCGGTTGACGAGCTGGTTCCAAAGCACAGGTATGTACTCTTGTCGGATCTCGTTATGATCACCCGAAGACTTGAGTCTCATGTGAGAATGGATTTCTCTAGTGAACCGCCCAAGCTTGCCAGTCTTGGCGTTATTGCCGAGCCATGAGGTAAAGTTCGATCCCATCAGTTGGCCCGAGATATAGCTAGCAGGTCGGACAGTGCTGAAGACAGCGTGAGTGGGCATCAGGCTCCAGTGCTGTTGAGGACCGTGGATCATCCTATCGACCAAGTCTCCGTCACTAATGCTTTCCGCTGCCTTGTCAAACAGCTCCAAAGCCTTAAGCCTCTCCTCTCTTTTGCTATAGCCATGTCCGTTGAGTGCCATGGGCTTGGTCCGTATATAGTTCTCTTGAATCATTAGGTAGCTGAACTCATGATCGTTGAAGTAAAGCTCAATCTTGTCATTCAGAGTTGCCTTGCTAGCGGGCGCGAAGAGGCCGCCCGCCAACATCTTCTGACAGATGTCCCAAGGTTTCAAGATGACATGTTTCTCCCATGCCTTTGACATGGCCTTTCCCTGATCAAAGGTCATGTTTGTCTGGTCAAGTTTGGCTGTCGACACCATGTTGATGATCTGCCGGATGTCTTTGTTGCTGCCCTCAATAAGAGCATCCACAACGGTCGGGGGCAGCTTCAGGCCTTCCCTGTGGCAAATGGTCATGATACGAGACCTGACTTGATCCACTGTCGGGCGGTTGAACCTGATGTCAAAGGCTGCATGATCGAAGGGCTTCATCTTTGGTAGTCGTCTTTCATTGCAGATGAGAATTAAAGGGACCTCTGTCTTCTTGCAAAACTTGGCCAAAGCACCAACACCACCACGGTCACCGGCTGACATACCATCCACCTCATCCATGATGAGCACAATTTTCTTCTTGTTGGCTTCGACATTCTTGCCATCGCCAGCGTAATAACCCAGCAACGATGTGTTGCTCATGACGTCGCTCACTCCCGCTTCGACCAGCTTCTTGCTTCTTGTATCACTAGCATTGCTCTCCAATACATCGTAACCTTCGAGCTTGGCAGCCAGGTGGGCTGCAGTGGTCTTGCCAATACCCGGTGGGCCAGATATGATGATTGCACGCTCACCGCCCATGCCGTCAGCTCCGCGTTTCTGGAAGTTGTACTTCTTGGACTTGGGCCAGTTTCGCAGCCAATTCTGGATCTTTTCCACTTGAGCCTTGTTGCCGCAGATTTGGTTAAGCTGTGTGGGTGCATACTTTGACGTCCAAAGCTGGGCAGTTGCCTGTTTCTGCGGTGCCGCCGAGACTCCTCGTGCTGCCGCAGCAGCTTTGGCCGCCTTGAGTTCCTCGGCCTTCCTGGCCTTTTCTTCCGCCTCTAGTTCGGCGGCCTGCTTCATGATCTTGTCCTCTTCAGCTTTCTTCTTGTCTTGGGCCTTCTGAGCACCTTTCCCGCCGCCCCCAAAGGCAGGGAGTTTGCGAATCAAGTCGAATAAGCCGTTCTCATCAATTGTCTTGATGCCGTGGGATTTGATCTTGGCCAGCTTGCTAGGCCCCGCATCCTCACCTAAGACTACAAAGCTCGTCTTGGTACTTGGCTGCCCGGTAACCTTTCCGCCATACCGCTTGACCAGAGCCTGTCCTTCATCTCGGCTGATGGTGCGCAGCACGCCGGTGAACACAAATGTCAACCCGGACAAGCATTCTTCCTCGCCTTCGGGCACCTCTGCTCCTCCGGTTGCAGGCTGAGCCGTAGCATTTGCAGATGGTCCGCCACCTTTCCTCCAGTCAAACTTGGCATTCGGGTCCTTCGGTGGTGGTGTGGGCGCCTTGACTGTTACTACACTGTCGATGATGCTCTGGTAGTCAGCATCTTCGGGGTCGTCCTTCTTAGCTTTGGGGGCTCTAGGCTTAACAGGTGCGGTTCTCTTGCGAGGCGCAACCTCTTCCTCCTCAGACCCTGAATCCGGTTCTGGTGATTTGCGCTTCTTGGAGGCAGTAGAGGCGTTCCTAGCGGCCTTTGTTTCGTCCTGTACGACTTTGCTGACTGCTGAGGGACGTCCTCTAGTTGCAATGCGCTTAGGCTTTGGTAGATCCTCATCATCAGAGTCCTCTTCGTCTTCGTCTTCGTAGTCGTCTCCCTTTCCCTTGCTCTGGCCCTTGAAATTCCCTGCAAAAATGTCGTCTCCGTCCTCGTCTCCATCGTCCATGTAAGCATCGCCATCGTCGTCCGCTGCGTGGTGTGTATAGCTAGTGATGGCTCGTTTTTTGGGGGGCGCTCTGCTTCCTGCTGGTGATTCGGCCTTTACAGCAGCCTTCTTGCGGGGGCTGGATCGTACTGGCACCTCCACCTTGGGTTCCGGTGCTTTGGCGCTCTTTGAGTTTGCAGGCTTATCCTTCTTGTCCGAGGCGAAGTATTCACTCGTCGAGACCTCCACACCCTTGGGTTGAGCATCTTTTTTCTTTGATGCAGCCTTGGCAGGTGGCTTCTTCTGTCTGTGATGCGATTAGGGAAAGCTTATGTTTGTGTGCAGGTGCGTGCATACTCTATGACTTCTTCATCGTCGCTGTCTTCAACCACCTTGCGTCCTATAGGTTGTTAGTACCATACCGTCGATCAATGGTTGTTTGGCGTACTCGTCCGCTTCTTTTCCTCGGCCTTGGGCGCGGCAGGCTTTGATGGAGGCGCCGCACCCCCCTTTGGCCCAAAGAACGATCGAATGTCAGGCATTATGTGGACGCAATTGAGAATTCAAGAAGTACCAAGACAAAAAGTCGAGCTTGTGACCTCCTTAAAATACAACGGCCAAGAAAGAACAATGGCACATTGTTGTGTGACGAGGTTCTAGGCAGTCGACCGCAGCCTGGAGTCGTTAACTGGCGACGTGCAGCACTCCTACTCGAACGCAACGCGAACATGACGCGAGAGCCGTGACCAAGCTTAATTGATGGGTAACTTCCTGGGAACCCAGGCCCACCGACGAACCCTGTATGTACTCCGTACCTACCCAAGACAAGTTTTGGCAGGCTAGCTATGGACAGAATAGGCTTGTGCAGATAAGCTGGTAAATACAGCCAAACCTGGCTCACCTATTTTGTCCTGACGGGAGCAGGCAGGCACTCGGGCGGATCCACGACACCCCGCCAAATGACCAATGAAAAGATACAACTTTTCAACCGCAACTCAGAATTTCCAAGATAGTTGACAGGCATTGCGATGCCAACACGTGGTTCACTCAACGAGCCACTACCGCCGCAATGAAGCTGGACCGCTCTTCATCACTAGTACAAGCCCTTCAGGGATTGAGCTTGGGGAGCTCTACAGCCCTGCGACAGATTCGAGCTCCTCTCCAGATACAGTCAAGGACCATCGACGCCACAAACCGACTACAAAATGTCCGGACATTTTCCACGACGACTCCAATGATGGGAACATGGCTCGAGCCGAGCCTGGACAGAAAGAAGAAGATGGCCAAGGGGCGAGCACGGGTACCCACGGGAGGATCGACAAAGGGTACAACCGTCATCTGGGGTGACTACGGTCTACGCATGACAGACCAGGGCCGGAGAATCAGCGCAAAGCAATTGAAGATGGCGGAGGAGACGATTAAAACCCGACTTCGTGGCAACAAGTACAGATTATACAAGCGAAAGTGCTGCAATATTGGTGTTTTCGTCAGCGGCAACGACGTACGTTAAAAAACCAGTAATGCCGCATGAGCTTGTGCTAATGATACACTTAGATGCGTATGGGTAAGGGCAAAGGTGGTTTCGATCATTGGGCCACGAGAATGGCAGTCAGCCAGATCCTTTTCGAGATTCGAGGACGTATCCACGAGGCCGTGGTGAGAGATGCATTCCGCTTGGCAGGCAACAAGCTCCCTGGTATGTGGGAGTTCGTCAAGAAGAACGATCCTCCCGTAGTTGGCATCACCAAGCTGGATGGTGTCACTCTAGAGGAGCTGAGGAGGCCGAGGAGGGAGGTTGCCCCATCTGAGATGCTGCAGGCGTCCTCCGAGACAACGATAACGGAACCCGGGCCAAAGTCGGAAGCTTCCAAGGGCGAAGCCGCACCTGGCCACGATGGACAGCATTAAGACTTAGATGCCACTGCACAAGGGGAAAGCCCCTCATGTACACTATGTATCCCTCGCGGCCTGTGCAATACACCCCTGCGAAATGATTTTTAAACGTCTTATCGGCAGACATGACTTTGGTGCTTCCCAAGTTTAACGTCACAGATTAGGATACTGATGTATGTTTCCCGGCTATCTTCTCCTCATGGCCCCTGTAACATTGTGTGCTTGAAAAGGTTCCTACCTAGCATATTTCCAACTACTCGTGAGGTCTAAAACTTTAGACCTCAACATCCATCCCACACTCATAAAAACAGCACGTGGACACAAGCTTGAGCTGGTGTAAATTTAATTATACGTTGAATTAAAGGTTCGACCACGCGGTAACTCCTTACACAGTCATAGGTAATCATGATACAAAGTCTATGTTACATGTAATGATACAGTGATATGTACCGAGTGTACAGAGCATTTTTATGCGTTTTCAAGTTACGTCCAGTTGATGAGATGTGATGGATTTTGGACAGAGGTAAGATTATAGGGTATGCAGGCTTCACCAGCGTGCTTCGAGAAGGTAGTGTCACAGTCAAGTGTGCAATTTCATTGGAACCCTGATTCAACAGAGATGAAAGCCAAATTCGACACTCTGTTGGCTTCGGATAAGAGTCTCCAGTAGTTTGTGAAGTTATTTCATTTACTATTTTCGATCAATGTGTGAGCCTCTGCGGATTGAAGGTGTACAAGTAGGATATTGCTGACTAACAAATTTCGCCCAAGAATTGGCACACACTGACCCACTACGTACGCCTCCCACTTAACGCGATCAACGCGTCTCCCCGTGAAAGCTCCCAAGGATCTACTCACAAGAAAGATCACCAAGCTCCCTAAATCTCCTCACCATGGCGCTCATTGTCGACAAACACAGGCCCAGATCACTAGAAGCTCTGACTTATCATCATGAGCTCTCAGAGCGACTTCAATCGCTGGTAAGCACCTAGATTATGCCGTTGTGAGTTTTACACGTCGCTAACAAGCTAATGGCTACCAGGCGGCAAGCGGTGATTTTCCACATCTCCTCGTCTACGGACCATCTGGGGCCGGGAAGAAGACGCGAATCGTTGCGACATTGAAGGAACTATACGGACCCGGAGTGGAAAAGATCAAGATCGATGCCCGCGTTTTCCAGACAACGAGCAATCGTAAATTGGAATTCAACATTGTCACGTCCATCTATCACCTCGAAATCACGCCTTCGGATGTTGGAAATTATGACAGGGTCGTTATTCAAGACCTACTAAAAGAAGTCGCCCAGACGCAACAAGTCGACCAGTCGGCTAAACAACGCTTCAAGGTGGTTGTAATCAACGAGGCGGACCATCTCTCACGAGACGCGCAGGCGGCGCTACGTCGGACAATGGAGAAATATTCACCCAACCTGAGGCTCATCCTTCTGGCGAACTCTACGGCAAATATTATTGCGCCTATTCGCTCTAGAACGTTGCTTGTCAGGGTTGCGGCGCCGACGCATGAGCAAATTTGTGACGTGCTGGCGCAGTCCGCCAAGAAGCAGGGTTGGCCAGTCGTCAAAGGTCTGCACCAGCGTATCGCTGTCAATAGCGGGAGGAATTTGAGAAGGGCACTGCTCATGTATGAAGCAGTACACGCGCAAAAGTAAGAAACCTACCTAACCTATTTCTGCATTCTGCATAGTGCTTACAGACCCGCAGCGAAAAAGTTACAGACAGCACACCCATTCCTCCGGCTGATTGGGAGGCTCTTGTCGGCCAAATCGCAAAGGAGATTGTGGACGAACATACGCCTGCTCGTATATTGCAAGTCCGAGCCAAGCTCTATGACCTATTGACGCACTGCATCCCACCCACGACTATCCTGAAGACCCTCACCTTCAAGCTCATGCCGTTTATCGACGATGGCTTGAAAGGAGAAGTGGTCCAGTGGTCGGCGTTCTATGAGCATCGTATCAAGACCGGAACAAAGGTTATTTTCCATCTGGAGGCATTTGTTGCCAAGTTCATGAGGATCCTGGAGATGTATCTGATGAGCATGGATCTATGAGGTCGACAAATCCGCTGAGTTCTAGACGGTAGGGAAAGGTGTTTGGCGTAGCATTGTTCTTTCTGGCGTCATTTGACATGATACAAGAGACTTGTACTTGGCAGTACCAGCACCTAGACTCAGTTGTGATGCTTCTCTAGCCGGTGGATGTACCGATTTGGGAAAGGGAGCTTGTGCTTTTTCAGTCGTTGGTAGAGGATGCCATCCACATTTGATCATTTAGAGGCTGGGCAAACCTCTTTGCGGGGTACGGCAATTGCTCCCCTAGTCAGCTAAAGTTTTACATAAAGACGCCCATCTTTGCAAGGAAAAGTAACAACCTTGCTTGTGACTGCATCTGAGCGGCTTTAGTGTCTGAAATGGTTAAGGGATTTTCGCGGGGGTTTGCCAAGAATCTCGATCTGTATGAGCAGTGGTCGGTGGGACAAGCCTCGTATTGTTTGAATTATTTTGCCAGTGGAGCGAGGATCCTGGTCATGAAGCTGATTCTAACTATTAGGTAGCAGGACGTACTCGGAAAACAATCTTGAAAAAACAATTATATATAGAGCGGACCTGACCTGAGGAAATGTAGAGGTTAATAAGGCCTTACGTTACATGTTATTGCATGTGCAAAGAGCATGGAAGTGGAGTCCAGACTCCAGTTCTTTCCACCGTGCAGGTTCCCAGGGTCATCTGCAGAGTTGCAATGCAGGGAAGGATACTCTTAAATCACGATGAAGCTCGCCTGGACGATGAGACCTGTCACAGAGCTGACTGCTGATCCAGGCGCACCAAAGTGTCATAGATTTATCCAGTGCAAGGCACGTAGCTGATCATCTGCCAGAAAAAGATTGGGAGTTTTTCCTGTTGGAGGGTGCGGCTGGCGCTACGGTTGGCTGGACTGAATGCGAAGCTTTGCTCGTTCTGGTGGGGGTTAAAAGGCGGGGTAATGATCCCAGGAAGTGAAAAAAATACAAACCAACAGGCGAGGGGCAAGTCCTTTTCTGCAGGTGAGAGGCGGCAAAGTGGGTAGGGGTAGCAATTTAGGCGGGATGCACCAGGTGCAAGAGAAGGAGAGGCCGAACCAGTGGAAGGGTTGTGTGGATTTTGTAAATATACTGATGGCGATTGGGTGCGTGGTTACATCATATTGCTGGGCATGCGTAATGTAACGAACCTCCCCTCTCCGCTCCAGAACCATCGGAGTTGCGAATCTGACAGTTCGCCGAAGTCACGGTACACCCACTCGTTTGTGTGTGCATTGGATAGGCAATAGCCCCGAAATCGCCCGCCATTCTTTTTCTTCCATATTCTACTTCTGCGCGCAAAAGGGTTTTTCGGGGACGAGAGTTTCGGAGGGTCTCGTTCTTTGCTTAGTTACGGAGTACGGAGTACTACTACTGGCATGCGGATGTCTAGATTTCCACTGGATCCGGTTTCAGGGCAAACCGGCTAACGGCAGGGCAAACAACGCAACTCATACTAATGATACTACCTAGGTAGTAGTAAGGCCAAACAGCTCTTGCATATTGCCAAAAGGACTGATGAATCGGCTTCTCGTGGAAATGGATGAGGGAATGTGAACCGTCGGGGCCAGCGGAAACGGTTAACGTGGCGGTACCTTGGCCTATTCGTCGTCCCTTTTGCCGTAGCACTGTTTGGTAAGGTTAGGCAGTGATTCTCTCCCACCATCTCCGTCCATCCACAACACTCCAGGTTGTAGGATGTAGCGTTGCAACAGCAAGCACGTACTTTCCCCCTGGGGATGCCTGCACCTAATCCTATAGAAGCTGGGGTTGGGGTCTTGGTATATATCACCTCCCGTATTCAAGGCGCTTGGATATAGCCTAGCCCTCGGTCGACGGGAAATGTTGCGATATTTTCCCTCCTTCTGCTCTCTTATTTCCCCTCGGCTATTTTCAGTGTGAGAGGATAGACAAGGCTTGTTGGGTGTGCTCGGAGAAAAGGATATCCATACATGGGCAGACCCCACGGTACCGGTACCACTACTCAACCTCCACCTCTTCCTGGTTGTGCGCGGGACGGATGCACTGGGCCAAAGGCTCGTTCGCTACTACCCTAGTATTGTTGACTAGTACTCCGTACCTACCTAGTTATTGGCGACGCGACATCGTGGGAAAGGAAAGGGGAAAGCTTGACGGGCTCCGGGGCTGGCCTGGCTGGGTTGCTCTGTCCCTTCGGGGGGCGACCCTGACTCAATCTCAACATAAAGAATCGCGTGCCCCATCCCATCTCTGTTGCGTTCTTGCTTCCCCTCTTCTTCTTCTACATCTTCCTTCCTCGTGCTCATCTTGCCGTTTTTTGGTTATTACCCTGTCCACAAGCTTAAGCTTTCTTGAGCCTCCGAGCTGCCAAACCAAAGGCAAACCTAACCACGATATAAAATCAAATTTACCTTGCTCTGTTACCCCGCATACATACCAACGAACTGCTACGCGACGCGGTCGCTTTCCAACTTTTGGTCGACAAGAAATTAGACAAAAAGGAATCAACTCCCAGAGGCCGCCATAATGGCTGACGCGAAGTCGGACATCAAGGTGGTTGAGGCGCATGGCGTCGACACTTTCCGTATGATTGATTGAGAAAAACTACCTAGTAATTGCGCACACGCGACTAACAATGTTTCTGCGTAGACCCTCCAGAGAAGATGCTAGCTAGTATGATTGTCCCCCTCTTCTAATTGCAAGGGCCTCCGAGCTCGGTTTCCGCGGTAAAACTAACTGCTGTAACCATACAGAGCACCCTAGCAAACCCCACCTCACAAGTGAGTCGCGCGTTTTCACTGACATCAATCTACTTTCGTTGGAGACGTTGCTGACAACAGAAACAGGCTTGGAGGACTACCAGAAGCTTTACAAGGAATCCATTACCCAGCCCAAGGAGTTCTGGGGCCGCCAAGCTCGCGAACTGCTTTCATGGGTTCGCGATTTCCAGACCGTCCAGAGCGGTTCACTAGCAAACGGTGACGTCTCATGGTTCGTCGAAGGTCAAATCAACGCCTGCTACAACTTGGTAGATCGTCATGCCCACAAGGACCCCGACCGTGTTGCCATCATTTACGAGGCCGATGAGCCGGGTGACGGCCGCAACGTTACCTATGGCGAGCTGCTTCGCCAGGTGTCCAAGACGGCTTGGGTCTTGAAGGAGATGGGTGTACGGAAGGGCGATACCGTCGCCATCTACCTCCCCATGATTCCCGAGGCTGTTATTGCCATGCTGGCATGTATTCGTATCGGTGCCGTGCACTCCGTTGTCTTCGCTGGCTTCTCCGCCGACTCGCTGCGCGACCGTGTCATTGACGGCAAGTCCAAGGTTGTTATTACCTCTGACGAGGGTAAGCGTGGTGGCAAGCTCATTGGCACCAAGAAGATTGTCGACGATGCCATGAAGCAGTGCCCTGACGTGTCCCACGTCCTGGTATACAAGCGCACTGGTGCCGAAATCCCCTGGACATCAGGTCGTGACCTCTGGTGGCACGAGGAGGTTGAGAAGTGGCCTTCTTACCTAGCGCCTGAACCCTGCAGCTCCGAGGACCCCCTCTTCCTGCTCTACACCTCCGGCTCGACAGGAAAGCCCAAGGGTGTTATGCACACCATCGCTGGTTACCTGATCGGTGCTGCCATGACGGGCAAGTACGTCTTCGACATTCACGATGGCGACCGCTACTTCTGTGGAGGTGATGTTGGGTGGATTACTGGCCATTCATATGTTGTCTACGCACCGCTATTGCTCGGTGTAACAACTGTGGTGTTCGAGGGTACGCCGGCTTACCCCAACTTCTCTCGTTACTGGGACATCATCGCCAAGCACAGGGTGACACAGTTCTACGTCGCCCCGACTGCTCTACGTCTGCTCAAGAGGGCTGGCGACGAACACGTTCGCGCCGAGATGAAGGATCTTCGTGTCCTTGGTACCGTCGGCGAGCCCATTGCGGCTGAGATCTGGAAGTGGTACTTTGAAGTCGTCGGAAAGGAGGAGGCGCACATCGTCGATGTAAGCATTGATGAGATGAGAATTTGTTGATGATGCTAATTTTACTAGACTTACTGGCAAACCGAGACCGGATCCAATGTGATTACGCCCCTGGCCGGTGTCACTCCTACCAAGCCTGGCAGTGCCTCTTTCCCCTTCTTTGGCATTGAGCCTGCGATTATCGACCCCGTGTCGGGAGAAGAGATTCACGGCAATGATGTGGAAGGTGTTCTCGCCTTCAAGCAGCCGTGGCCAAGCATGGCCCGTACCGTTTACGGTTCACATAGGCGATACATGGATACCTACCTAAGCGTGTATCCTGGCTATTACGTAAGTGCGATAACAGTTGGTCGTGCTGATAGAGGCTAATTCATACCCAGTTCACTGGTGATGGCGCCGCGAGGGACCACGAGGGCTTCTACTGGATCAGGGGTCGTGTTGACGATGTTGTCAACGTCAGCGGTCACCGCCTGTCCACCGCCGAGATCGAAGCGGCACTTCTAGAGCATCATTCCATCGCCGAGGCTGCCGTTGTGGGTGTTGCTGATGAGCTTACGGGCCAGGCTGTCAACGCCTTTGTAGGCCTCAAGGAGGGCAACGAGGCATCGGATGCCCTGCGCAAGGAGTTCGTCATGCAGGTTCGCAAGAGTATCGGTCCATTTGCTGCCCCCAAGGCGGTACATGTCGTCCCAGATTTGCCCAAGACGCGCAGTGGTAAGATTATGCGCCGAATCTTGAGAAAGATCCTGGCTGGAGAAGAGGATCAACTCGGTGACATTACAACAGTAAGTCGACCCTCAATGCAGCGTGGCTCAGACGTTACCTTGCTGACGTTTTTATTAGCTATCCGACCCCTCAATTGTCGAGAAGATTATCGACATTGTTCACGCAGAGAAGAAGAAATAAGGGGCACCCTGGGTGGGGTGTGGGGAGCTCATAAAGTGTAGCACGGAATATGATACCATACAACTGAATACGTATGGACGCGTCAACGTCTGAATGATCTTGATCTCGTAATCAACGAGAGGCAGCCAGCCAGGATATTGGCAAGATGGAGGGAATTTCACCGTGTAATTTAACTTTTGATAAGCAAATTCACCAGATCATAATAAGTACTTCGTACACAGCCGCCTTACTTACTCGTGCCATGGACGCGTAGCCAATACAGGGATCGGATTAAGCTTATACTTCGGAGATCGATGCTGATGTTGAGGAGAAGTATTCAGTAGTATAGTTGTATAGTATAGTTGTAAAGAGGTGGTGGTGGTGGTCGCGATCGGACTTAAGCGTGAACCCGGATTTGGAGACACAGGTACGGAGTACTCCGTAGACAGGAAAAGAGATGTTAGGTAGGGTTGGTCCACAACCGCACGACCGGATTGCCCAAGAGGAATTAAGCCACAATGGATATAAAATGTCCGAGAAAGATTTATGTCTTGGCGTTGAGAGAGAAAAAAGTCGTCGTCATCAAGTTGAGCGGGTGGGTGTGCTGGTCGCTGACTTTGTTGGCTTCTTGGCAAAAGCCAATATGACGCGGGGAAGCGAAGAAAAAAGCTGGAAGAGGAGGGCTGAGCCTCAATGACAGGAAGAGAGAACAAGTTCTTTACGGAGTACGGAATAATACGTGAGGCTGCAACTGAGGACAACCAACCGATGTCAATGGCTTGATGCTGGATGCCAATGCCGGCCAAGAGGTGTGGCCCAGGCGGAGTAGAATAGGGGTCCCCTTGCCGTTGTCATCTGAGAGGTAATACCTAATTGGTGAGGGTCACCTGAACTACTCCGTATGTACTCCGTACTCCCGTACAAAGTCACGATTTGAGATTCAGGGAAGGGGGGGGTGGCGTGTCGAGGTTTTGTATTACACCGTACCACAAAAGTTTGTCGAAGGCTCAGGGGAAAGAAAAAAAAGGCAAAATTACTACGGATTGTGAACGGTTTTGTCGTTACACCGTTGATTGTGGAGAAAATCGTTGGACCTGGGGAGTCGGAATGTGAGACTGTTTGTTGCAAGGAGCGTTGATGCGCTGGAGCTTGGCCCGGAGGTTGCGTCTTGTGTCAGACAGCAGGCTGGTGTTTGATAGGAGGGGCGCATCTGGGGGGGGCTCAGGCGAAGCGTTTTAAGATGTAGGTAAGGAGAAAGGCCAGTCAGTACCTCTAGGTGACGGGAGAAAGCTTAAAAAAAACGGTCAAAGTAGGTTAGATAGATGGGATGAAAAGAAAAGATTCCATAGGTGCTTCTTTCGCCACTTTCCTGATCGCGACGGTTAGGGTAGGAAAAGCTAGAAAAGCTACGATGGGAATAAGCATACCTATTATGGAAATATTAGATCAAAGTCTTGAACCCGATCTAGTACTCTCCGTAGTAGTTAGTTGTATGTACGGAGTACTACTACCTAATACTTGTAGGGACTTGCATCGGTGGATACTACATATCCCGTCTTTCTCTCTTTTCTGCTGCTTCTTCTTCTTCTGTTCAGCCATGAAGATGAGGGGAGCCAAATTGATGATTGGCTTGTCAGAGCCTCAGGAGGGGGGGGGGGAAGCCAAGGTCAGCAAGTGCTGACGAGTTCCCTGTTGATACCCCAAAAGCTCGGCGCGAAACCCTCCCGAACCCCACCTATGCCTCCCCTATGCCGTCCCCTATCTGCGCAGTGATATTATTACCACCACCTAAAAAAGTCTCCCTCCCAGGCTGGGCAACTCTGTAATCCGTACTCCGTACTCCGTACTTCGTACTGCCACAATGAACGCTGTGCAAGGGTTACTAATAAGGCAGATCGACGAATTTCAAACACGCCCACGAACGGAACCAGACATCAACGCCGTGGGACCAAAAACCGTTTCCTCCTTCTTTTGTCTACTTTGTATACATAACTTGGAACCTCCATTTTTTAAACTTTTATTTTACCGGTTTCCCCTTGGATACTATTAACTTGACATCTGCTCTACGTTATTTCTTTTTCTTCGATTTTTCCATTATCTTTTTCTTCTCTTCATTTCACTCTCTATCCCTGTTTCTCGTACACGGCTAGCCCGGCAGCCTTGTCTCCCCCCCGGCTCGGCATTTTAAAGAGGCTTGCGTAATCCCGACCTACGCTTACTGTTGTACACTGGGAAAGGCGTCGTAAAAACCAATTGTTGTTTCCTTTCACTTTGCATGGCTGGGTAATAGAAATTTCGTCTTCCCGCAACCTTTTTCTTCTTCTTCCCTTTGATCCCCAAGGGATTTCTCCTCTCCTCTCCCCCCCTCTCTCCTCTGCCGTTGCACCTTGCGATGGTCAGCCTACGGTCCATCGTAGGCGCTTTAGCTGGTGCGGCATTGTTGGCCCAGCAATCTATAGGTGCGTCAGGACGGCAGATCCACTTGAATGCAGAGAGCATGCATTCTCCAACCGGGGGATTTATCTAACGTTTGCGAAGCACATTCGACAAAACGCAGTCCTGTCAACTATGTCTCACTCCTCGACAACCCCGTCATCAAGACGCCCTCGAATCGAGTGCACGCACATTCCAACTTCGACTTCGACTTTACGTTGCACGACGGGCGGCAACCCATACGCCTGCGGCTAGAACCGAACCATAATCTTCTAGACGACACACTCGCCGTTACATATATTGGCCAAGATGGAAATGTCAGGGAAGTGGAAGAGGTGGGCAGAAGTACGCACAAGGTGTTCAAGGGCAAGGCGTTCATCCAAAGAAGCGGGCTGAATGGATGGTCACACGCTGGCTGGGCACGCATTACGGTGCACAAGGACGGGAAGAAGCCGGTGTTCGAGGGAGCGTTCAGTGTCGATGGTGATACCCACCACATCCAGACGGCTGCTCACTACCAAAAACTAAAACATGACGAGGACCCGGCCATCGAGCTGGCCGCCGACGGTAGCGACATGGTGGTGTATCGGGACTCAGATATTCAAAAGTTTGCGTGGGATGCGAACGAGTTACGCAAGAGGGACCTCGGACTTGCGTCTACTTGTGAGTCGGACTCACTCGACTTCAACCATCGATTTGACCTGGAGCGCCGGGCTGCGATGCCCGGCACCTTCCGAGCAATGCCCGCCCGCGATCTGTTTGCACGCCAGTCCATCGATAACGACGGTGATGATGGAGGTGCCAACTACGCCGACACCATTGGTAACACCGACGGATGCCCAGACACACGAAAGGTCGCTTTGGTAGGCATCGCTACGGATTGCAACTACTGGGAGGATTTTGACGGTAATCGGGAAGAGCTGCGACAAAACGTCATTGATATGGTCAACCGGGCTTCAGAGCTCTATGAGAGCACGTTCAGTATCTCGTTGGGTATTAGGAACCTCACCGTGATTGACAGCACCTGCTCAGGCAGCGCCTCGGATACGGCCCCGTGGAACCTCGAGTGCTCCGATAGCACAACTCTCAACGACCGCCTGAATCTTTTCTCGAGCTGGCGAGGTCGGTTCGACGATGGCAACGCCTACTGGTCCCTGCTGACGACCTGTAATACGGACTCTGCCGTCGGTTTGGCCTGGAGAGGGCAGTTGTGTCGCGAGGGTGCTTCCGAGAGCACGGATCGTTCGGGTGGAAATGAGACGATTGCTGCCACCAACGTTGTCGTGAGGACCTCGTCAGAATGGCAAATCTTTGCTCACGAAACTGGACACACTTTCGGTGCGGTACACGACTGTACTTCTACGGCTTGCCCGGTCGATGCCAACACACAGTCCTGCTGTCCGTTGAGCACCGGCAGCTGCGATGCTAAGGGGAGGTTCATCATGAACCCATCGACCGGGGACGGCTTGACGCAGTTCTCTCCCTGCAGTATTGGCAATATCTGTTCTGGCCTTAGGCAAAACATCAATGGTCAATGCTTGACGGCCAATAGGGATATCGGCACCATCACTGGTAGCCAGTGCGGCAATGGCATTGTTGAGAGCGGCGAGGATTGTGACTGTGGCGGATCAGAGGATTGTGAGAATAACTCATGCTGCAACGCCGAGACGTGCAAGTTCCGAGAGGGAGCCGTCTGCGACCCTACAAACGAGGACTGCTGCACTGACAAATGTGAGTTTGCGGCCTCCGGCACAGTCTGCCGTGAGAGTAACGGTGATTGCGATCCCGAAGAGACGTGTTCTGGTGACTCGGGCAACTGTGCACGGGACAAACATCTGGACGATGGTGACAGCTGCGGGAGCGGCCTTCAGTGCGCCTCTGGTCAATGCACCTCCCGTGACATGCAGTGCCGGGCTAGCAACAACGATGGCGACACCAAAGCCTGCAACGGCCGCAGCTGTCTTCTATCTTGCGAGGTTCGCGGTCAATGCACCGTGTATAATCAGAACTTCCTCGACGGTACCAAGTGCGGTGGCGGTGGTCATTGCGAGAGCGGTGAATGCCGTGGCCGCAGCACTTGGAAGGAAATTGTTGAGTGGTTCGAGAACCACAAGAACATTGCCATCCCTGTGGGCGTTGTACTTGCGGTGCTGCTTCTCCTCGCTGTCGGTAGCTGCTTCTGGAGCTGCATTAAGAGATGTAACCGGAAGCGTAGTGTACCCAAGCCGCTGCCCCAAATGAGCTCGTCGCCCACTTACAATGTTGGAGGCTTCGCCAACGACCATTGGAGCTCGGGGGCAAACAATGTCCCCCCTCCTCCCGGGCCGCCACCGTCTAGAGCCCCGACGCATAACAGCGGAGGGCACATAGCTCAGGACGTAGGGCAGTGGAACCAAGGCTGGCGATCTCAACGCGGGGGAAGCGTGAGATATGCTTAACGGGGGGGGGGGGACCTTGAGTGGTCCGCGAATAATTAGCGAGCAAGTATCAGACTATTTATTGCATAGTTGTTGGCGTTTTTGTGGCGGACTTTACTTTTTGATCCGGTTGATTTGCATAGACACTGCTTAGCCGTGCCACACTTGATGGAAGTCCCATCGTCTTTGCTTATGGTTTGGACATTCTGCATTTATTATATACATACGCATAGCGCCGTCACATTCAGTCGGCTAAGACATAGCCGAGGCACCCAGATAGCAATGAAACTAGAACGGCCAGAAGAGCCAGTTGAATATATATATACACCTTGTAGAATGCAGCAAAGAAACCCCCCGAAGAAGAAACAAAACAATCCATTCGTGACTTTGTAGCTTCGTCAAAGGGGGAGAAGAGAGAGAGAGTCCTTTGATCAAGTAGGCAGGCAGGGCAATCCCCAAAGTCAGTGAACCCATTCCGTACTGGCTGATGGAGCAACAGCAGACCCGCTACCTCCTGCTCCCCCGTTGCCATCGTCGTCTTGGTAGCCCCCAGGTCCCCTCCAAGCCTTCTTCTCGGCCTTTCTCTTAGATTTGTTCTTTTTTTGGACGGCTGACTGGAGTCGAGGGTCAGGCTTGGGCTGCTCGTATTTTATGTTGAGGAGCTTCTTTATGAAATTATGTTTTGTCCGCGCCACGGTCTGTTTTTTTTTTAATAAGCCGGATAAGTAAGTTATCACGTTGTCATCCATAAAAAGGAAAAAAAATCCTTTTGTACTTGTGCACCTAAAAAAAAAAAAAAGAGTGTGATTTGATCTTGAAGACTGAGCCAATCTCCAAGGCATTTTTTTTTTATTTATAAGGGGAGCTTATGACGAAAGTGATGAGTGATGAGTGAATAGGTGTGAGGATGAGGGAGTGAAGTGAAGTGAAGTGAAATGAAGTAAAGTGGGAGATGGAGGTGGGGATGTGGAAGTGTAAACTCACCTCATCACCAGCAAGAGCATGCATCCACAGCTTCTCGGGCGAGCACAGCACAAACTCGGCGTGCGCGGCCCGCGACCTCTCATCGTACAGCAAGCCCGGCACGGGCCTGCGCATCTTCCGATCGCCCTTTGACGTCGTCTCGGCCTCCTCGTCCTCCTCCGAGTTGGCGCTGACGGTGTTGCTCGACGAGTCGTCGTCCATTTCGTCGTCCTCGTCGCCGCCGCCTGTCCGGTAGGGGTCCTTGCCTCGGGCCTGCTTGTCCCTCCTGAGGTTGGCGAGCTCCGGGGATATGGCTTGTTCTTGTTGTTGCTTTTGCTTTTGTTGGCTCATCATGTCTTGTGATTTTTCTTTTTTTTTTTCCCCTTCTTTTTCCTTCTCTTGAGTTGTTACAAAGTTGAGATTGAACGATCGAAAGAAACAGGTTGAATGAAATGAAATGAACTGAATGGTGGCGGGGGGTGGGTGAGGGGTTGAAGTTGTTGAGGCGAAGAAGTGTGATGGTGGTGGGCACATGGAAAGAGACGTTCCAAGAAGGAGCGATGAACCTTTTTTAACAGAAAGAACGGCCCCTCAAGTTTTCACTCCCTGTACAACCTGCTAACATCTTCTTACTGCGGACAACACGCAAATAACTTGCTCTAAAACCATTACCCTCCAATCCCACCAATACCGACCGCTGCTACTTACTTACTACCTTTTGAGATCAAATTGAATTTGCATTTTATGCCATCTGACGTCGCAAATAGATATGCATAGGTGCCGGCATCTCGCACCCTGGCAAGTTCTCGTCTCCGTCTCCAAGGCGGTGCCCGAGTCCCTCGAGGGGTAAGAGAGAAAGGTGACAGGTCGACAAAAACTGCACCAGCCGAACCTCGTATCACATATCGCAAATGAGCAGTCAAATAAATGCAAGCACCGCGCCTGCGCTATTGAACTATACATTTCGCAAATCACCTGTAAGCTCCGCTTTTGTTATGAGAGCCATTAGGTACTTCTAAGTCAACAAAGTAGTAGTTGGTAGTACTGAATCAACTCGTGTTTGATTTTGTTACATAGACTAGTACAGCATCTTTATCATCTGGCTCTTTTTAACCGTGCCAAACTGTGAAGTATCAAAGTCATTCCAACACTTACGCCGTTTCCCCTGCACTCCCCACCATTTCCACCCACTGTGTGTGCAAATGCAGCCGGCCAGCCGGCCGATCTAAGATCAAAACGCGGTACAATAAAAATATGACAATGCGACAAACATGCTCGTATGTGCTCCGGAGTCCATCTATCCCGTATCATGTCGTCAAAGAAAAAAGAAGAAAAAGGAAGAAAAAAGAGGACAGAGAAATGAGGGTATTAACCAATGTGCTAGGCCACAATAGTGAAAACCGTGGTGTGTGATAGAGAATCTAACCCACCATGCTTGTCGATTCAGCGCTTCGTCGTGCTTTCGGAGTGAGTCTGTTGGGATTAAAGATAAGAATCGACTTCAAATCAAGAATTGAAGCAAGATCGAGCACCGCAGGCATCATCGGGTTGTGTCTTATGCTCTGCAGGGAGGGAGAGAGTGAAGACTGCCAAGTGCCAGTGTTCCATTTTGCTTGCTCGTGGAGCTCTAGATGCTCTCATAATTCTTTCATCAAACGCCGCGCCCATGGGCTCATTTGGCAGGTACCGCATGACACATTGGCCATGACATTGTGTTTATATATACCATCAACACTCCATTAGGCGTATAGTTTATCTGTTGAAGTTGATAACCGCGAGCTGGTCGTCAAGTTAGCTTTACAATACGATCTTCAGAAACTGCGCCAACATACCCTGCTACTTGACCCGTAGGCGAGCTTCTTGCCGCTAGCATCCCAACAAAGGCAATGCTCGTCTTCGTCCTCCGTCTCTGACCCAGCCTTGGGGCTTTGCCAACCTTTCAGATAAGGCGGACGGCTCCACGTAGCACGAGGAATCGAAGGGTTGCCAACTCTCCAGATCAAGACCTGGGTCGCGGTGGCTCCAGCAATGAAGGCCCCATCTGGCGTGAAAGCTAGGCGAACAATAGGCGAATCCATACTGAGGAAGCATTTGGCTTTGCTTTCGGGAGTTCGGGCATTGAATATCAGGATTGCACAATCTTCACCACCTGTGGCTATGAGACGCTCCTCATCGGTATTTTGGTGGTTAGGCGGCAGGGGTTGCCAGGCCATGGTGGTAATGGAGCCTTGATGTGCAGATATCGACCGACGCTGACCAGATTCATCCCACAACTATGAGAAATTAGCCATGATTCGCCCCATCGTTGTGCCTCAACTTACATCTAGGATGCCCTTATCGCTCGATGTGGCAGCCAGCTTAGATCTCCTATCATACAGAATCTGCGTGAAATTATCGTCCGGCTTCGTGGCCAGCTCTTGTACCCGCACAATAGATGACCCATGGCAAAACAAGCTCACCAGCATATCCCCACCGCCAAGTAAGAATTCAGTATCGCTGGTCCAGGAAGCGTCCAAGGGATTGGCGTTGATGTCATGACCGTTGAGCGCATAAGTCAGCGAAGTAGTGCTTGCGGCGTCGTACACAGAAACTAGAGCCCCATCGCTGAGCGGCGAGATGGCAAGCAGCGCCGAGTCACTAGGATTCCAGCACAGCTTGGTAATTGGACCCTCGGGCACTTCTAACGTGTTGATGATAGTTCCGTCAAGCGAGCAGATATGCGCTATCGCTTTTGAGTCTGTGTCTATGGCCACTGCAATCACCGACCCGTCTGAATTCCACGACATGGCCGTGATTGTTGTCATTGAGCCGAATTCGGGTCCGATCAATGACGGCACATTAATCGTAACATTGTCATGGGGGTGATCTGAATCCAAAGGTGTACGCCCAACGGCCCAGATACGGGCGAGCGCATCTGTGCCAGCAGCTGCGAGAATGGAAGGATCCTTAGGATTCCACTCAGTGTGCAGGACGATCGGAGCAGGGGCCTTGTCGGCGAGGGGCAAGGACCCCTCATTCCCAGGACGGATATCTTCAGTCAGGGAGATGAAAATAGTTTCCGGTAGAAGCTCGTCAACCTTGTCGACTTGTGTCCCTTGCTCAGGGCCCTCAGTGTGCACGATTGGAGTAGGCGGCTGTTCACCCTCAACCAGAGGGGAGGGGTAGGCGTTGCTGTCGTCTGGTTGCAAAGTCTGCTGATGAGGCTCGCCATCAACCTCCATAGGCGTGGTGATGAGGGTTCCATCGGGCCGAGTTTCGCTGGTACTGTTGAGGCGCGGGCGTTTAGCCGGCGACCCATTTACCAGTAACTGTGCGTGATTTCTCTTCCGCGTGAGATCTACATCGTTAACATTAGGGGCTCTTAAGCCTTCCTTGACTGGAATTTCATGTCGCTCTGGTTTAGCGGGAGGGTCTGTGATAAGAGGGCCAAAGACGCCCCGGACCTCAGCCTCAGCCGCGCCAGCCTGAGTGGAGATGAAAGCGGTTAGCGCGGTTGTACAGACCAAAGCTTGGCTAGATGCAGCGCGAGTGCCGCGAGTGGTATGACGAGGAGATAATGTGGGGAGGGGGGCCTTAACCCAGATTGGTTGACAAGATTGAATATGAAAGGCGAGGGAGAGGAGGAAGGGGGGGGGGGGGGGGGATATTGTCCTACCTGAGTCGTAGAGGCATGCTGGTGTTCGTAGGCCTGAAAGAGGAGACCGCGCTGTATAATGGAGACGAGGGCGTGGCCATGAACATGGGGCGCAAACTCCAAGTCGTGGTGTGGCTGCTTGACGTTCCACTCCTTTTGAAACTTGGCGGCAGTTTCCCGGTAATCTGCAGATACCGAAAAAATACGTGGTTAGATCCGATCTGTTCAAAATATTTCAAGTCGAGAAAGATGCACGCATCCTGCTAGAGTAGACAAGATGAATAGGGCAGCGCATGTGGTAAGGAAACATACTCGACTCCAAAAGATATCTGGGAGGTTTAGGTCAGTCACCGAAATGTCGCAAGGGAAGTGAATATCGTTGCAGGATGTTGATTGGATGGCGAGGTGTAGCTGGATAGCAAGGGAAGGCAAGAAAAAAGAGAGAAAGAGAGAAAGGAACAAAGGAACAAAAAGAGTCGTAGACGCGGAGGGGGCATGGGGTAGCGTTGCGTTGCAGGCAGACCATGTCAGTAGCCGTGAGATCGGTAGGCGGTTAGGTGGTAGGCAGGCAAATGGCATGCTTGGCCAAATTTTGGGTTTGGGGGGTTACGCTGCGCTGCACTGCACTGCGCTGTGCTTTGGTGCGCTGCGCTGCGGCCGATGGCTCAATGCGAGATGAGATTAGATTTGAGGTGACCTCAAAAACACCCCCAGTGAAATCATCGGACACATTGGACAAGCCGGCCATGGATGCAGCGCGCAAAACTAAAGGAGCGCTCGCCCGGCGCAAGGT
Source organism: Trichothecium sympodiale (assembly GCA_003012115.1). NCBI lineage: Eukaryota > Fungi > Ascomycota > Sordariomycetes > Hypocreales > Trichothecium > Trichothecium sympodiale. The sequence goes on along the minus strand of PXOB01000022.1, from coordinate 96,847 downwards.
GATGCGCGATGCGCGATGCAATCAAGGGACAAGACAAGAGGGGAACGAAGCTGGGTTGGCTGAGAATGAAGTTCTTGGGTCGCACCTCCAGATGAGAAAATTGACTCTATCAGAGTCCAGGTACTCCCGGCGGAGCACCATGATAGGCGTCCTTGACCGCGGCAACGGTCGAGGCCAGCGGTGAGTTGGTCAAAAACCTACGACTCCTAATCGTCGACGGCTACAGATGGCGAGGGCAAGTCCGGGGGTTGTCGTATCCTCGGCGTGGTGGTGACGTGATGGTGGTACTCAAGGTGAGAGAAGGAAGATTTTGGTGGTTGAGACGAGGGTGAGCAGGACAAACGAAATCCGGGACGCGCCGCGGAGGGCGCCGTTGCGGTCCTGTAGGCGGACGACTTGGAAGAACAAAACAGCGCAGCTGCGTGCAGCTCTCGAAAACAAGGAAACCCGAATTAGCGCTGGTAAGATTTTCGTTTGGTGGCTGAAGGCAGCGAGCGTCGTCTTGTCGTCGCCAACGGGGGGGGGGGGAGGGGGTCAGTGATGAGGTAAAGATTAAAGATTGAAGGTTTCAAGATTTAGAGAACAGAATGGGAATGGAAATGCAAAATGGGGACGGGGATGGGACAAGCGATAGGATTGGATTGGGTTTGGCGACATGGATCCATGTCGCTACTAACTTGACTGCTACCACCACAACGGAGTGCATACCACCATCAAAAAAAAGGCGGTCCCTCCAATGCCAGTGCCAGAACAAATGTCGACGCAAGTCAAAAAGTCAAGGCAAAATCCATGTTCTGTTCATCTGATGGGTCTCTGTCCTCCACGTCCAGATCCACTCCACAAAATCTAAGCCTGTTTCGCTCTTCGCCAGGCTGTGATTGCTTTTTTTGTTCCGTTGCACGCTTTTTAGGGCCCTGAGAAGTGACGAGTTTTGTCCTCCTTGGCCGCACCCTCTGCCGCGCGAGGAATAACCGCTGTCACTGTTCGCTGGTCACGGGCGCCGGGTATTGGAATGCTGCTCCCAGTACGGAGTACGGAGGACTAGGTGGTCTACTAACCTCCAATGTACTCCGTACAACGCTGGGCTGCAGCGCGGGCAGGCCCCACATTCAAGGTACCCTTAGCCCAGTCAGGCTGGCCGTGTTCACGTACTCCGTAGAAGGGCTGTTTACGTAGCTGTACGGAGAGGTACTCATATCGTAACAGCTCGCTGTATACGGAGTATGTACAATATGTAGTGGCCTGCTGGCTTCGAAATGCCCTCAACACTCACGCACGCGCGTGCATGTAACACCACACCGCACGCACTTTCTAACGGACGCAGGGGAAAGACCACGACCTTTTTTTTTGGGGAGGGGAAGGCGGAACCGGCTTGACACACTCGCAGCACCGTCCAATTCTCATCAATCACAAGCACGCGGCATTAGGAGGGGGGGTACGTGCCGCCTACAGCTTGGCAACCGTCAGTGCCACCCGCGAACCCTTGCGCCTCCAGGTATTTTCGCCGCCAGATCCAGGTAGGTATTGGCGTACCCAAAATCTTCCGTGCTTTTTCTTCCACAGCCGACGACCCCTAACCAGGAGCCATTGCCCTTGCTCACGCTAAAAATGGGCCTTTACTGTACGGAGTTATTGCCTTTCAACTTCTTCTCAATCCGTCACGGTGCTCTCTGCTTCTGCTCCTCCTGTCATTCAAACGTCAAGCTTGCGCTCTCGCTCTCAATAGTACTACTGAGTCAGAAGGCCAAGCCATGATTTCCCCTCGAACTTGGTCAAATCGTTTCGCTGTCGCTAATCCCGCTACTGTCATCATCGTCTCGTGAGGGGGTTCGCCCTAGAAAAGTATCACAGGTTTCGATGTAGAATTAAGACCCAATCACAGCCCGCATTGGTTTCCAGCCCAGGAACGACGGGGGTGCGGACGGGGAACACAGGGACAGACATGCAGTGTGCGCACATCCACCCTTACCACCCCCATCCTTAATCCCATGCTCCATAGTCCTGCCGAAACAAGACGCCCACTTCATCTGCCACATCATCCACCCAACGTTATCAAGCCACCACCTTGTCGGGATTTTCGCTTGACCGTCATCATCGTGCATGATACCTACTTGTAGCACGCTTGCACTTTGTTGTACTCCGTACAGCCAGCCTCGAGTCCGCAATCACGAGAGTGGAAGTGTTGAATGGAAATTTTCAACTTTTGGAGAGTACTCCTTACACCTTTGGCCAAGAAAAACAAGGTTCGCCCCATCTTCAATCAAAATCAAAATATTGGCACCCCTGTTCTGTTGCCTTGGCTTGCCTCTGGGTCGTCGGTGCCACAGCTCTGCGTCGCCAGAATCTGAGAGACTTTACCAGATAACAAACCTCTTGGCTATTATTTTCCCGTACCGAATACCGCAGTCTCCGGAAAGCTTCAAGACGGAGACATCATTTCTCCATACCTTTTTTCCTTTTTCTCACTTAAACACCGACCGAAGATTTGGGAATGCGGTCTGAGTAAAAAAAACAGTGATACGACCCAACCTCGGTTTTGTGATTATAATGTGTCTTGAAATGTGTCTTGTGGTTTTCGGCACCCTGGCATCATCTAAAAGTCTCTGCCGACAGAAACATCGTCCCCGGCCGGTGATCGTTCCTAGCGCCACCACTCCTTACTTGCAGCTTAGGTACAAGCAGGTATTACTTACGCTTGCGCTAATCCACCGCCCCCAAGTTCAAGACACGACTCATAGGTACCTCTTCCAGACTTGAGAATGTGCCTTGTCGTGCCCCGTACGGAGTGCATCAATTCGCCCATTGTTCTCTGTTGTTTTTTTTGTCGCGAGATTTGGTCGAGATGACTAGGTCTGAGACCAATTTGATATTGTGCTGTCATCGTCACAAGGGTCAAGAGCCTTCCCTTGGCCCCTGCCTTACAAAGGGGGTCATCGGAGATCGGTAGGTAGTTCTTTGTACTCCGTACTCCGTACTCCCCGTCGCGCCTGCCTGAATATTTCATCACGGCCACCTTCACAAGTCTCTGATATTCGGTCACGTGACTCAATGCTACCCTCGCAAAGTTTGACCACCCACACACACACACACACACACACACTCTCTCTCTCTCTCTCTCTCAGGTATGGATCTTGGTTATGCGCAGTATGTACTTTGTATTATATTATCAACTTAGTAGTACTAGTAGCTCAGTGTGTTGTGCGAATTCTGTTCGACTTGTCCATCGTTCACGCTGTCCTTTCCTTTGGCCCATTCTATACACACCATTGAACGGTCATGACGCTAAACAAGACTGCTAAGGAAGCTAATAAACATAAACTTGAATAAACTCATACTTAAACGTCATTCCATTGCAAAACGTCAGAAAAAATGTCTTCGGCTTTACACCAGACGCTTCATCTGCTAGGTCATTGCGAAAAGCAAAATGGATCCAGCATCAGTAACTTGAGTCTAGGCGCCGTATCAACATATGCGAGCAGGACTGCGTTCGTAAATAACTGCATTATATGATTGCTTTCAAGTACTCCTTATACTATCAAGCACGGGTGATTTATCATCGAGTCATCAGTTGTTTATAGAATTGTTCTCATTGGCTGATCCAAACAGTGAATCCCTTACTGGGGGTCGGAATTGTCTCTGTTTCGTTTTATGCTAGCCTCGGCCTGCTTCTCGAGGCTGACCTTTTAGCCATGTAATCATAAATAACATCCTTTTCATCTCCATCTCAACGGAGAAAAAAGCCTTCACCGCTTGACGTGTATTACCCACCCCGTTTCGCCAACAGGTAGCGTCGTCGATCCAGCGGCACGGGCTGCGCCGGGCTCGAAGGTCGTTTCTTGATGCTTCACGATCAAGTTTGCAACGTCACCTGCCCCGAAGCGAGCAAGGACTTGGAGGCAATGCGATACCATACCAGGTCAGCGTAATGGCAGCAAAATCTTGGTAACGGTTAGGGTAGGAGGGACTCGTCAACTTGGCCCTAAAAAAAAAAAAAGATCACCGTTCAATACGCATACGAAACATCTTCTGGGCCGAACAGTGATTGGGGTCCATGCTCACTTGAAAGCACAGCCCAACCAACGCCTGGCGTGCGATTTATATAGTAAGAGCACAGTTGCCCCAAAGTGGACAGTTGTAGCGATACGCGTTTGGTGAATATCGAGGCAAGGTGCGTTTTGAGGTGGTCTGCTCGTATGCTGCTGCAGTCGTTGAATATATATATACTGGTGTACGAGAGAGTAATCCAAGTACATCACGTGGGACATGTGTATCATATGTACGAGAGAGCATTAGTGCAGCTGTGCCGCACCCAGCAATCAAGTTGTTCATACCCGAGGATGCCCGAGATTTTTAACACTGACACATCAATGCGACCGGCGAACAACACGGTTCGGGCATCAGGAATTGCCGTCTAACCTTCAAGTAAATGCATGTGACACATGTGCGTTATTCCAGGGTCCCAAAGGATCTAAGCTTGATCCTTGGGTCTGCCAGGTGGTTCGGGGTCGTTGGCCACTTAGTCAGTTCATGAACCCCGATCGCACTCGTGCGCCAGTCTATATATAGCAGCCAAGTTTTCGGGAAGAGCTGGGCGCCGTCCGAGACCCGCGATAGCTCTCTGCGTTGTAAGCTGCGCGGTGTCGGAATGCCCATAGGGGTGTTGATGTTGGGCTCTATGCTTTCCACATAGAGCTTCTTAGGGGCCACGAGCTCTGTCTTTTCGAGAGAGGCGAAGGGGGGCAAGAACAGGTACGACAATGTATGAGTTAGACAATGGTGGGTTAATGTATATAGAAGGTCTGGTCCATGAATTGGAATGGAATTAGGGGCTTGCCAATGCAGAAGTTCCCCGCATCGAGCTTCTGAAGCCTACATGAAGTGCTTCGTAGTTTCTTCACCGCGGACATGCTTGACTTCTCAGCTCCACGTTCATGTGCTAGACCGACGGAGTTGACCTAGCGCGCCCTACGTGATCTCCTTTTCCATAATTAGAGCTTCTAGTGCTTGGAGGATGTAGGCTAATAATATAGCTTGCAGAGGCGGTCATGACCGTCGACGTAACTAGCCGCGATAGACGCCTCTCCTTAACCCTAACCTCGTAGCCTCCCATCTCATGCCCGACAAAACTATTTCTCTTGCTTGGTATTATTTCATCAGGCCTCGTTTGCGTTGGAATAGAAACGAGTCCTCGGCGTTGAGCCTACGCCGCCCATGGCAGTGCTAAAACATCTGATTCCCAAGGCAATCCCGAAGCCCTGAAGCTTCACTTGCAAGCAAGCACAGACATGAAGCGAGCCAAGAATAATTCCAAAGCGGAACAGGCACAGGATCATTGAGCTCAATCTGGCGCGCTTGTGTCCACCACCAAGCATTAGCCGCGGCCGACCCCCCCCCCTTGTTGGTCGGTTGCGCAGGATTTAACGCGACCTTCCACTTAGACTTACCGCACATTTTAGTTTTTCGTTTTCGTCTCTTCCCCCTTCCCTCTTGTGACGATGGCTAGAGAAAAAAAGGGAAATACAGGGGGGTGGCATAGTAACTCGTTGGTCGATTCGGGAAACAAACACCGCTCGCTCGTCTCCGAATCCTGCTAAGAGGCTCCCGAAGGGATCGTCAGCACTACATACCAATGTCCATCCAAATGGCAAAAGTCGCAATTTGAAAAGATTTTCCAAATATTAATCCAAAAACAGTACCAAGATCGACAGGGGGAAGAATGGAAGGAAAAAAAGATGGCAAAAAAAAAGAAAAAAGGGTTGGCAACGAAAAGGAAATGTGAGACTATCATTACATCAGTACGGAGTATCGACAACGGTTGCATTAGGTAGGTACGTACAGAATGCGGGGTCGGAATAGCATCGGCTTCTTTCCCTCTCTCTCTCTCTCTTTTTTTTTTTTTTTTCCATTTCTTTCCCACGTTGTAACAGTACCCCCGATTTATAAGTTATTTCCCACCTCACGATGCAACCCAGACAGACCGACTCTTGCACGGATAAGTCGGGAAACAGCTTGTCAGAGACAAAAAAGGTCGAGCGTGCATGAGATAAACGCCGTCAAGATGTCGCTTATTGGTGGGTGCGTTGACAGGGTTCACGTTAGGCGCTTACGACTGTAAGGCTCAGCCAACCGCAGCTCCGCCACACCCTCCATCAGGAAGCCCAAGTTCTCCTCTTCTGCCTCAAGTCTGTGCATTAGGCGCTGTGACAATGCAGCAGGTCCAAAAGCCGTTGAGAGTTAGTTGTTGGGTCCCGGATCGTGGGGGGCCAGAGAGGGGGGCCAAAGATGTTTGTATGTAATACATGTAGTCCCACTGCCCATCATCGCTTCGAGCCGCCGAGGGGGGGCCCTTTCATTAAATATAACACAGCCGCCGACATTTTCTCTACGAGATCGTTGGTTCTGAAGACTTTGTTTTCTCTCTCTCTCTCTCTCTCTCTCAAGTTACACCCGAGTATCTGGTATCACTGCAAGGTACCCTGGTCGTACCATTACCAACTCGGGCTTCTCATCATCTGTTGGCTTCAGGTCATTGAACGTCTCCGAGTTCCAACCCCTTACACAACCAGAGTCCGGACTGAAGTTTTGTCTCTGCGTCTTTTAGTCGCTTTTTTTTCGGGCTGCCTAGTTGTTATACACAACAACCGATCACACAATGGCTACTCCTCAGCCAAGCAACAATCAGAAGAGGCCTCGCCTCTCACTCCAAATCAAGACTTCAGTCGGACCCTCGACCAGGTCAACCAGATCTCTAGCTACAGTTGATCCCAAGGACCCTACTGCTCTCAATACTCTCTCGAATATCTACGCCACAGCCATCGAGAGGTCGACGCCCCGGAATGCGGAACCTCTCACTGCCATTAACACTTTGCAAAACTTCAGCCTCGCGACGCCAGTTGAATACATCGACCATAAGAGGAGGGTGGCTACACCTCATGTCGCCAACTATCCTCAGGCTTCTTCTTCATCATCATCAGCGCATCCCACGTCACCGCCGCTGGACAGGAAGCCGCCCACCACCATGACGGCCACTCCTCCTCTCTCAGCTACCCGTGACGCAAACGAGCCGGCAGTTTTCACCTTTTCTCCAGCCGACACGGGCCTGCGAGCCCCTTCAGAATCCATCAGCACTACACCTGTTGAGCCCAGGTATCAAAGACGTCGCCTTCCTCAGATGCAGTTGGCGGCAAGCAGTCCGCAGCCGCCCCCTTACACGCACCCTCGAAGGCTGCGCAGCATCCTCAGGAACTCCCCCCTCCCGCCCCGGACAGCGATCCCACCTCCGTCTCCCAGGCGGCAGTCGCTCCGCCTACAAGAAAAGGCGGCCAGGAAGGTCGGCTACTGCAGCCCGATCGAGCAGGAGATCATCACGAACAAGTACACCAGGTCCCACATCGACCTCCTAGCAGAAGATGCCTCGCCTTGCTCGCCTAATAGCCCGATATCTGTCGAGCAAGATGCGATTCTCGATGCAGCTCTGGCCTTCACCGCCAACGAGCTGCAGGACGGCGGGCAGACACCGGGGCCGTTTGAGGAGATGAGGCGGAGAGTAGCAGGGCAGAGCCTCAACTCGCCATCGTCGCCGTCGGGTGTCCGAAAGCGCAAGAGAAAGGAGAAGATGCGTCGCTGGGTGTGGACCATTGGGCAAGATGAGGACGACGATTGCGAGCCCGGTGGTGCGCTCGCTGCCATCAGAGCCGAGGCGGCCAAGGCCAAAGCAGCCGTAACCGAGGGCGGCGAGGCCAGAACGCCAATGGGACCTGCGCCATCAAATCCGCAGATCATGTGTGTCGACGAGACGCCAACACCGAGCGTCGAGAGCTCAGACGCGTGGAGCGAGAGCCGCGACGTCGAAATGTCCGACGTCAGCAGCGTGGCTTCGGGGCATGAGGACCTGCACCCCGACGACGCAGAGGTCGACCTGAAGACGCCTACGGCATCGAAGCAGCCGGGGATGCCTGCGAAGAAGGGCGACACGCCGATCCCGCCAGAGCTGACGAGCAATCGAGCCACCTAGGTTCCCCCGGGGTCTTATAACCGGGAAGAGGGATACACCAGTACCTCTAGAAGGCTTATAGAAAGAATGTCGCCAAAAGAAGACAAAAGTAGGAGGAGAGTGGTAAGGAGTCTTTACACTGCATCACTTGGCAACAAGTAGGGGTACCGGGGGTTCTTACGCATTTAACGAATTCACGAATCATGTAGCTATTGGGATTTTCTGCATATAGGGGATTGGAAGGAGATGTCTATCAAAGCATTTCATAGGCATCAGGTGTTTTATCGCATTGAACTTTACTGCGCCAAGTATCTCTCGGTTCCACGACTGACTCATCTTTGCAACGTATAAGCACAAAATAATATGCCTAAATCTTTTAACAGATTTTTTTTCGTGAAGTAATGATTTTGTCTTTCTTTCTGAAGCTGCATACTACATACCTCGAGACTCACCGTGAGCCTCTCTGTTGCTGCTGGTAGTACAGCTCCTCGGCCGAAGTGATGCACGACATGTTTGCGCCAAGTTTGTTTATTGTCTCCATCCACTCGTCGTACTCGACAGAATCAAATACGATGCCTCCGCCTGCAGGGAAAAAGGTATCGAGTTAGTTATAATAGCGATATTGAATGGGGAGAGACGCGAATTGAAGAAAAGGAGGAGGAAAAAGGAAAAAAAAGAAAACTCACCTGCTTGAAGGTATGCTACGTTGTCCTTGACCATCATCGTCCTCAGAGCAATGCAGGTATCCATGGCACCCTCGACAGCCTCGCCCTCCTCGTCCAACCCGCCGTACCCAAAGTAACCGACGGCGCCAGCGTAGACGCCCCTCTTCTCCTTTTCCAGCTCGGCAATCAGCTCCATGGCCTTGACCTTGGGAGCGCCGGACACCGTCCCGGCCGGGAAGATGGACCTGAAGGCGTCGAAGCGGGTCTGGCCCGGCCGCAAGACGCCAGAGACCTGGGAGACGAGGTGCTGCACGTGGCTGAACTTCTCGACAACCATGAGGCGGTCTACGCGCACGGTCAGGGGATCAGCCACACGGTTCACGTCGTTGCGCGCCAGGTCAACCAGCATGACGTGCTCGGCGCGGTCCTTGAGCGATGCCCGTAGCTCCTCGGCCAGCCGGACGTCCTCTTCCGGTGTTTGACCCCTCTTGACGGTTCCCGCGATGGGATGCGTTATGATGCGCCCTTCCTCGCTCTTGACCAGCAGCTCCGGGCTTGCACCGACGATCTGAAAATCCTTGCAATCAACGTAAAACAGATAGGGTGAGGGGTTGACGGTCCGTAGATGCCGATAGATGTTGAAGGGGTGGAGGGAAGTAGGCCTGGCGAAGCGTTGGGAAGGGACTGCCTGGATTATGTCTCCCTTGACAATGTGTTCCTTTAGCTTCGTGACGTGTGCCTCGTAGCCTTTTTGGCCAATGTTGGAGGTATACTCCTTCCCCAGCTCGATGGGTCCTTGCTCAGGAAGCGGAACATCGGGTGAGTTTAGCACATCGACCAGTTCGTCGATGGTTTTCGTAGCTTCCTTGTATGCCTCCTCTATTAGGCTCTCGTCCTCAGGGACGTGGACGTATGAGATGACCTTGATGACGCCGTAGAACCGGTCAAAGGCGAGAATCGTATCGAACAGCATGAAGAGCGATTCCGGAATCTGCAGCACATCCTTCATGTCCCTTGCCGTCTTGGGCTCAAAGTACCTCACGCAGTCGTATCCCACATAGCCAATCGCACCACCGGCCAAGGGAGGCAGCCTCAGCCCGGGGACGTGCGCAACAACATGCTTCGCCAGCTCCGCCTCCAGCGGCGCCAGGGGATCAGCCTCCTCTCCGTAGCCTGGCCCGGTGGTCAGGATCTTGTGCGGGCCCGCGCCGACGAAGCTGTACCGGCCCAGCTGCTCTGTCGCTGCCGATTCGAAGAGGAACGAGTATGAGGAGGAAACGTGGTGGGAGACTTTGAGGTAAGCGGCCGACGGGGTGATGAGGTCGGACGAGATCTGGCGATAGACGGGCACGAGGGTAGGCTTTCGTGCCGAGGGCGTCTTTGCCGGCCTCGTAATGATTTTACGGACCGTGTCCAGCGACGGGACAATGTCTCGCTGCGAAAAAGAGTCAGCCCCCAGTTGTAAGTAAAGGCAAGAGCGACAGTTTTAACTCCTTGTACGCGAGCGAGTCAGTCGCCTCAAGAGGGGTATTGGATAGCACTCACACCGCTAGCCATATTGGCGACGTGTATGCACTTGAACGGATTGAATTGGTCAAGTGTTGTCCGGAAGTTCGTCGTCTTTATAGCGGGACATCAACTTTTTGGTGTTGAAGATCTAAAGGGTCCCATTACAGTCACCTACCTACCTAGCCCCCGCCGCTATCGGACCATCCCGCTCCTTATCGCTTTGGGCCAAAACCCTCCCAGCGCTAGACATATACTCACTCCGTATTGAAACAGGAGAGAGTTCAAGAGAATTCTATGAATACTGCAACATGCCTTTCAAGTTAAAAATTTTGATATTTCAGTGACATGAGTTATCCCAGAGTCATCGGCGACTATATTGTCCGCGGGACCTCAGGATTGCCCCGCCCTCATGCAAGCAATAAACATATCCAGGCGCACCTCGATCATGCACGTCAGCAACCAGGGATCGAGAACCTATCTTCAAGCATGTTTAGTATAGATTCCATCCAATTATTCGCGTTGTATCTAGCTTTCGACTGCAAGGGCCTTTGCGCCAACGATTCTCCCCTCCGCCCTCGAGACGAGCCAGTACTCAACCCTCGTACCATCCCTAGCGACCCGATACACCCTGACATCATTCCCTTCGGTGGCTTCTCTTACAGCCTCCAGAAGCTTCGAGTAATTTCCTTTGCGGTCCCAGTCCATGGGGTCCATGATTGAGATATCCGCCTCGTCCGGGTCCCAATGCTGGATCAGCTTTGCGAACTCGACTGGACGCATCGTTAGCTACCATCATTTGAGAAGCGCGGCGCACAGTTAACAAACCTTCATCTGGGAGGCTGTCCCCATCGTAGATGAGAGATACTTGCTCGAACGGCTCGTCCGCATCGCTGGTGTAAACCGCATCCTTGGTCGCGTCCCTGATGACCTGGGGCGCTTCGCTGCCCGCATCCGTAGCCTTGAAGGTCTGCTTTGACGCAGCAGTTGCTCCACTTCCACTGCCTGATACATCCTGGTTTGCCTTATCCAAGAAGGCCATGTAGGCTTCGTCGCTAGCCATGCTGAGCGTTCGCGCCGTGAAAAGTGTTCGGCTTGACCTTGAGCTTGAAAGCGCGTAGCTCCTTGGCTTACGAATGCAAGGTATCGAAGCAGCGTGGCTCAGTTCTGAACGGGATGTATTTACTAAAATCTGCCTTGCAAATAGTTGAAGACGTAACATGACAGAGGAAAGGAGGAGACTGAAGCTCGTGAGGGGATAGTGATCATTTGGGGTAAAGAGGTGGGGTGACGTCAAAACGAGAACTACAGCAGGTTAATGTGAGCCCACGCTGTGGATTGAAACAACAAGATCCCGTTAGCTCCCAGGTACGAGGAAGTCTCTTACAAAATGGCCATCGCCTTTAAACTGCACAAAAAGTGGCTCTAGCGATTTCATGGTAGACGGATCGTTACAGACATACATCTCATTACCTATCGCGATGTGATTTGATAGTGGGATCACCTACTTACAGTTCGCATTCAACAACACTTTCAGAGGAGAATGAAGTAGAACATCACAAAAATAAAGCAATGTACGTGACGGCTAACTGGGGAATCTTTTTCTTTTAATTGCTCGTGACACCCTTTTAGCTGGGGGCTTTTTTCGTTCATCCGTTATGAAACCAGTCCCAGCCTAATAATTTACGGAAAACCCAAATTTCCCAACACCAATGCAATGACCAAGACACAAAAGGAACCAATACTCGCTTATGCGCTGGCAAGATCCTTCTTGAGGGTACCCTGGTACTGCTTCTTCTCGGCAGGGGTCTGGAAAGCACCGTGGCCGAACTCGGAAGAGGTGTCGATCCACTTGAGGTTGATCTTCTCGAGGGCCCTGCGGGAGGTGTGGGTGAACATGGACTTGCGGAGGGTCATGACACGCTTCTTGGTGCCAGGAATAGAGCCCTTGAGCATGACGAAGTCGTTCTTGACCTCACCATAGCGGACGAAGCCACCGAGACTAAGGCATTGTTAGCAGACTTCATAGAAATTAAGCGACCTGGGAGCACATACGGAGTGATGGTCTTCTTGGTGAGATCGATGGAAGTAGAGGCGTTGTCCTCGGCATCGCCCTTGCCGATACGGTAAACCTTGTGGTTGACCGAGGTACGGTGGTGGTAACCACGCTGACCAGCACGGGCAACTGTCCACTGGACGTGGGACGGATGCCAGGCACCGATACAGGCGACCTTTCGGAGACCCTTGTGAGTCTTGCGAGGAAGCTTCTTGGTACCCCAACGGGCAGTGACACCGCTGAAACCGTGACCCTTGGTAACGGCAACGACGTCAATCATCTCGTCCTGCTCGAAAACGGAGTCGATGGAAACGGGCTTCTCGAAGAGGTCACGACCGAAGTCGACCTTGTCGGCGATGGAGCCACCGTTGATCTGGACCTCCATGAGGTGGGCCTTCTTCTGCTTGAGAGGGGTTTGGCGGATCTGGGTGTGGGCGAGGACACGGACGACGGTGCAGTACTTCTTCATACGCTCGAGCTCGCGGGTGATGGAGGAGCCGCTGGACTCGGAGTGCTTCTTGGCGTACTTGGTGAAGGCCTTCTTCTTGCTCTTGTACCAGTTCTTGTAGAAGCGGCGCTTGACCTCGTCGCTCAGATGCTCGGCCCAGACGGTGGTGAGCGAGCGCAGGCCGCGGGGGGTCTCGATGTAGCCAACCAGACCAACAACGATCATCTATAGAGATGTTAGCCATAGGCACATAGCCAAGCGGGCTGCATTGTTCGTACAGGTGGGGTATCGACGATTGTGACAGCTTCGACAACCTCCTTCTTGTTGGCCTTGGCGCCAGGTCGGTCGAGGTCACGGACGATGGTTGTCATACCGGCCTTGTAGCCCATGGCGGCGGTCAGGTGGACGGGCTTCTTGGGGTCATCCTTGGGGAAGCTGCCAAGTAGAGCGCATTGTCAGCCATCATTGCCTCTGAAGAAACAGAAGGGACTGGTGAGAATTTGCGCCTCTTTTTACTTACGACTTGACACGGCCACGGTGACGGGCAGCGCGCTTCCGAGGCAAGAATGCCAGGGAGCCGTGACGGGGAGCCTCGAACTTACGGTGCTACACATGATCAATTAGCTGCGCGGACCTCAATTGAGGCCGACATGTACTTACACTCATTTTGGGCGGCTGTGTGGTGCTGGAGGTTAGTGATGAAGTTGACGATGACCTGCGCAGAAGACGAAACTAAAACCAGAGCGAAGGAGAGGAGGGCTAGATACACTTTTGTGGGCGAAATTTTTAAGCGAAGGCGTCGAAATGTGCCATTGGTTTGAAATCTGTGTCCGCCCCACCGGGCCCTGATCAGTTCGCCGATAAAAATCGTCTAGCAGATTGGGAAAAGAGCACGTGACGCTTCCGATTCAATTTGAGCTGTGTACGGATGTACTCCGTACTCACGGCCAGTGGGACGTCTATCCGGTGGGTTGACTACTTGTAAGGTGGCCCTTATGTAGACCCCCCTGTTTGGTCTTGCGCCAATAATCCGACACAGTTGGGGAGTGACTTGGCCGTCTGCGAAGCAGAAAACTCTTATACCAAGGCCGCATTGGACTCCTTTACACGGTTTCATGAGAGATCTCAGGTGATTAGACTAGAACGATAACTGTAGTAACCTGTCTCCTACTGATGGGCGAGGTAGGGCTGCCATCATGTTATTCTCTTGTTCACAAAAATCACCAGGAAATTGAGTGCATATTATAAATTTGTGAATTGCGACTTCTCATCCTAATATATGTAGAAGCCTGTTGAAACAGTTACGCATCACCCGTAATAAAATAAATAGGTATAGAGCCAAGCGGCTGTAATACATCCCCAGGTTTCTTAGACATCACCCATTTCGCCTTCTTCCCACCAAAAACAAAGAGAAATTCAATGAGGCATGGTTTCACATATACAATCAACAAGAGCTCATCAGGAATTCAGCTCATCCTATTTTCCAGTACATTTATGGCTCTGCTTTAGCAGCCGTGGGCGCGGTCCCGTTCACGCTAGGTGTGGCACCAGATGTGGAGGTCTTTGCCTCTGTCGGAGGCGCGGAAGGCGCTGATCCATTAGCCAATACAGCCTTCTTTTCATCGCCACTGTCATCGTAATCCTCGTCGACATCCATCTTCCGTGCGGCTCGCTCAGGCTCATTGACAGGTGTAGCAGCAGGGCGTGATGCGGAAGAAGGTTCGGGAGGGGGGGCAGGGCGCTCTTCCTTAGGGGTTGGCGTGGCGGTAGGGACAGGGGCGGCAGGGGCCGGTCCATCGTGCGTGATTCCTTGCATAGGGCTAGGGCCTTGCTGCATGGCAGGAAGCTGAGGACCGGATCCAACAGAGTGGTTCTGGGAGTGGTGGGCGGCTTCTGAAGGATGGTAGCTGTCACGAGCCTCCTCTGGCCGCCTCGGCTCCTCTGCACGACGTTGTTCCTCAGCACGGCGGACCTCTGACGAATTGCGACGATAAGGTTCCTGAGGTGGTGGTGTAGATGGTCTGCGGTGACGCAAGTCATCTAGGCGTGCACGATTCTCATCGTTTGCCTGCTTCTTAGCGACGGACTCCTCTTCCCATTCACGCATGCGCTTAGGGCCAACCGAGGTAGGACGCTCTTCGGAACGCGGCGGAGGCTCTGTCGTAGCTGGAGGGGGAGGGGGGGGAGGCTGTGACTGGCTGTTCTCAGCAGCATGAGCAGGTGCTTCTGGCTGGTGAGAATAAGCTGAAGGAGGCGGATGGTGCTGAGGATAGGCTGACTTCGGAGATGGCATCCTGTTGTCGTGGACGGGGCGCTCTCCAGGTCGAGGGCTGTTATTAGACCGGAAGGGAGTTATACCGTTGGGACCATTGATACCGTTCGGATGACTAGGGGGAGGCTGCTGAGACGTAGACGGGGTAGGGCCACTCCAGGTGGGGTTTAGGACTCTTCCATTTTCAGGAGGGGGCTGAGTTTGACCCTGAGACTGGCTGGATTGGTGATGAGGCGGGTAGTGGCTACTTGGACCCGGCGGCGGCGACTGGCCTCGTCGGGATGGTGGTGGTCCACGGTTTGGCTCAGGATATCCCTGTCGCATCTGTTGGTCTTGTTGAGGGCTCGGCTGTCGCTGAATCGGCGGAGCACCTCGGTAGCCCTCGCCTCTATTTTCGTAGGGGTTGGGAGGCTGGGGCGGTGGGTTGACGTTGGACAGACGACCAGCCCAGCTCTCACCAGCAGAGCCCTGTAGAGTGTGGGCGTGACCGTTAGGAGGGCCGCTAGGTCCCCATTGAGGCCCAACAGGGCCCGAAGCCTGATACGCTTGGGGATGAACGTCTGCCGGCTGGGGAGCATTCTGAGGGCCGCCGTTGGTAGTGCCAGAGCGTAAGAGCTGCAGGCGGGCTTTGATATGGGGGTTGCTAGGATCCAACTCAGCTGCGCGCTGATATGCGTCGAGGGCGTCCGTGATTTGATTGTTGCAAGATTCATACTAGCAATAATGTCAGCCTGGAGGTGTCTTATTGAGGATATATCAGAAACTTACCAGGGTACCCAAGTCATACCACACCTCTGAGATGTAAGGATTCAATCTGATAGCCCGGGAATAAGCGTCGAGGGCGTCGCGATACTGGTTGATCTGGTAGTAGAGAACCCCAATAGAGCACCAAAAAGTCGGATTCTTCCCATCTCTGTAGACAGCCTGTTGGTATGCCTCGTAGGCCTTTGGGTATTTTTGCTGGGACATGTAGCAACGTCCCAGCAGGTACCAGCTTTGAGCATCACCCTGGTCTGCAAGACAATTAGCGGGGGGGTTCGAGCAGGAGAGAAATGCGGTGGCTTACCTGCAGCAACAGACTTCTCCAGGTACTGAATGGCACGGTCTTGAACTTCATAAGCATTGCTTTGCTGATGATGGAGCCAACCAAGCTGCTGGAGAACCTTGGCGTGTCCAGGGGTGTTGTCCAGGACTCTCTGGTAAGCCTGCTTGGCAGCATCAAACTACAGAAATGTCAGTATAGCGATAAGACCGTGGGCAAAGTTTGAGGACTGACGTCTTTTTGTTGCTCATGGACATGGCCGATCTGGAACCATATATCGTCCTGAGTAAGTGGTTGGGGCGGCGATGTGACAATATATCTGAAGCACTATGGACCGTTAGCATCACCACGCAGTCTCTTGCAGTTTCAATTGACTCACTTCCAAGCTGTTTGAGTATTTTTGCTGCTGCTTGTAGATTATACCAAGCCTGAAATATATTTCATTCGCCTTGTCGAAGTCGGGCTGAATCGACATGACTTGGGAGAATGCCTCCTCGGCGTAGTCATAGCTTCCATATCGGTCGTATAGAATGCCAATCCCATACCAAAGCATAGGGTCCTTTGCGAGGTTAGTCCTTGCCGTTTATGAATATGACTAAATGAAACAAACCTTGGCATCGCGCAGATTCACCAGTGCATTCTGGTAAGCATCATACGCCTTTTGGAGGTTCTCAGACATGAGAAAGCAGTGGCCTAAGCCTGTGATTAGCGACGGATAGTTGAACTCAAATCATCGAGTCTTACCAAGATTGCCCCATGCTTCGCCGTTGTTGGGCTCAATTTGCGTGATGGCGCGGAAAAAGTCCAATGCCTTCTCGAACTGTTCTCTCGCTTTGAGAAGCAAGCCAATCGCGGTCATAGCGGGAATGGAGTTGGGATTAGCTTGGAGCGCGCGCTCATAAGCCTGCATCGCCTCATCCGGCACGCGTAAAAGTTCCGAGAAGCTACCTAGGGTTGGTTGTCAGACACATAGCCACTTCACGGCAAATACGTTTCTAGCGAGAAGACTTACCAATAGCCATCCAGACACTTTCATTCATCAGGGCCTGAGCCGAAGTGAAATGGCCCCCTTGCTGTTGCGGCGGCGGTGGAGGAGCCTGCTGGTGCGGCTGGTGCTGTTGATGTTGCTGATGCTGCTGCTGCTGCATTTGTATCAGATTGGGCGATGGGTGATGGTTCGCCATGTTGACTTGGAGACGTTGCAG
Source organism: Trichothecium sympodiale (assembly GCA_003012115.1). Taxonomy (NCBI): domain Eukaryota; kingdom Fungi; phylum Ascomycota; class Sordariomycetes; order Hypocreales; genus Trichothecium; species Trichothecium sympodiale. The sequence goes on along the minus strand of PXOB01000022.1, from coordinate 79,660 downwards.
CAATCGCGACTGCGCGTTTCAATGTCGTCGTACAATGCGTGCGTGCTCCCGTCGCTCGGCAGGTAAGCTGTGAAGCACAGGAAGAGATACAGCAGCGCAGCGAATGCGCTATATCACTCCTCGATCGGGAGAGTATTTGATAATGTTTGGGACGCGATGTTCGTATCGTACAAATATTTGTCGCTGCTGGACACGTTTGGCGGCTCCCAACGCCGAGACCCCCGGGTCAAAAGTGCGCCGTGGACCAATGGAAGAAACAAGATGCGGAATAAAAAAAAAACAGTGCCAGGCCAAACCGATGCGCGACGGACAAGAGAAGGACACGCAGGTCGCAATGATGCGCAGTATCGATACGCAAAAGGGGTGTCAAGTATCGCGAGCACTGAGCAAGATCTGCCGGCTCCGGGGAAATTTGACGGGGGCTGAAGAAGAAATCGAGTAGGTTTGGGGGAGAGCTGTGACGGTGGAGGAAGGGACGAGAGACGAAGGACACCTTCTGTGCCGCCAGTGCCAAACTCCCCTAACCCACGAAATGGGAAGGAACGGGCTCGTTAGGCTCACCGGGGTGTGATGGTTTCAAAGCCAATCTTGGGCGGTTTTGGGGGCGGACGAATGCCAAGGCACAGGGGGGGTGTGGGCACTCAAGGGTTCGTTGTGGGTGATCGAAGGGCCCTGTTCCGTCGTCATGACACGCCTCCCTTAGCCTCCTTTCTCCCCTCCCTCCCTCTCTCTCAGTCTCCCGACCCCGTGTATTATGGTGCAGGTGCAGGAGGATGGGTTGCGGTAATGTGAGTGGGGGTGAGCTGGTAACACACTGACCTTGGCTAGCCCAGCCCGAGTCAAGCGCGCAGAACAAGCGTGCGCTTCTTACCACGCAGCAGTCCCCGGTCCAGGGCAGCCATTCAGCCGTCCTCCGCTTGGCGGTCCAGCTGCCAGCGCCCGCCCGCCCACTTGGGGCTGCTACCGCTGCGTGCGTGCGTGCAAGCTGCAGATTTTCCCCGGCGCCGGCGGTGGTGATGCTCTCAAGCTCTGTTAGCCGCTAACGTAATTGCCCAATCCATTGTAACCTCACGGAACCAACCCAGACGCATCACGTGGGCTTCAGTTTCGGCCACAAGTGACTTGTCACGACTACCACTTGTCAGGCAGCAGAAAAGTTCCAGTATTCATGTCTGATGCTCGATTATTCGCGCACCACTCCTACATGCTTAATATTATCAGATTGCTTCAGTTGGAAATCCACGCGGAACCTATACTTGAAATCTATATCCATACATGTGTGTTTCCGTGCTATTCCTTTTTCTTTTCAGCTTTTGCTTTTGCATCCGTCTCTCTCCGACATTACAGCCCGCCCCATTGGCGTGAAATCGACAAACTTTGGGTGAGGCGTCTAACAGTCAAGGTTGTCGGCCCAGGACGCCTCAGAGTGCAACGTATTGCCCCAAAATGAGTTCCGAGGAGAGCTCAACAAAAATGCGAAAACCTTCGCCATCGATGCTCTCAACGGAGATGATCCCTTGGACTCGATAGTCATCCGTCGCCCTTCGTCAAAGGCTATGCTGGAGATAGTTGGTCGTAGGCAAAAACCCCGGCCCCTTCCCCCCTGCAAGTGATGAAACAATCACAACGATCAAGCCAAAGATGCGATTCCTTGGTAATAGCATTGCGATTTCGGCAAGGGGCGCCACTAGCGCCGGCTCAAACAGACTTTCGTAATCGACAAGACGTCCAGCCCAGCCAAACACGATCGCGCAGATGAACTCTTCTGCCAATTGAGTAAGTAGCATGCTTCGGGGAGCCCTCAACGACTTGCTACATTGTAATGTCCCGAACCAAACGGAGAAGAAAAGCGACGAAAGTTCAAAAGCCGACGCCGAAGCAAAAGAGGCTGAAAGGGCCACAAGTCGTGCACCCATTGCGTCAGCCCATGGCACAGGCCCTCCGCGTTTCTATATCGAGCGGCGCGCGCCAGAGGAAACGGAAACGGGCGGGAGTAAAAAAAAAAAAAAGGGGGGGGAGGGCCGTCAGCGCCAGTAACAAATTGGGTTGTGACCGAATGTTTGGCGTCAGCAAGACGATGGTACATATACGCATTAAAATGGTCACCTAAAAACGCACTACGCGCCACGAGATGATGAGGAAAACCTGTCGAATCTTGTCAGGAAAATGTTAAAATGTTCTAGCTGAAAAGGGTTTGGGCTTCAAGGCGTTCCTTCTGTTCCTTAAAGTTCTCTTTAAGACAACTACTAGGTAGGTACTACTACTAGTCAATCCGACAAGAATCATGCTTTCAAGCTACCAACGCATGAAGAACCCGCTGCGACCACCTATGATGAGATTCATCTGCATCAACTCTATCGAGAATATTAAGCCTGTGAGATCTTCGTGCCATTCTTACTGGCCTATTCTCCCTTACAGATTCGATGGTTATTGAAGTACTTGCAATTTTCTATCCAAAATGGTCTTTGTGATTCCTAATGGCAATCCTAGATGTGGAGTCAAGATGATAGCCAATACTTTGATCATAGTAGAATCATCTGCGCAAGTGCAACCAGTAACTCTTTTCACTTAATATAAGAAACATGATTCGAGACTTATCGTCATTAACTTCTACCTGGAGGTGACCAACACAGTAGCAGCTGTTCGTTGTGGCTCCTTAGCCACCCTACCCAAGGTAGCAAAGATAGGTAGTAAAGGTTGAGGTGGTATTCAGGTACATAGCCCTAACTCTGGGTCGTGGCTGGTGAAGATTTGTCTGTTTACCAAAGTGGGCAAACCCCGCCCGCCAACGTTGTGTCTGACTGCAAAGAGCCGCCTCCTCCTCTCCGCCTGCACCTTAATGCGGCTTCTTACGGTACCTTTTTTTTTAAAGGTCAGGTTCCTCATGGAAAGTGTGTGTGGTATGTGTGTGGTATCGGCCATGATCCACGGCACCATTGCGAAAAACCAAAAAAAAATATGTCCGAGTTTCTGGACCTTTGCTCAGCATCCAAATGCATCCCTGACACCCACCCACACTTCTGCCAGCTTGCAGCAACACCGGCCAACTGTTCTCAACTCTCCTTCGTTTTCTGGCTCCAGGTTATCGTGTTGTGTACAAGTAATAAATAGGTAGATCTCTTCCCAGCTTCTCTTAACCCCACCCCGGGGCCTTCTCTCTCTCTCACCCCCCTTCCAATGACTTGCAGTCATGTCTGCTCACACCCACAAATCAACTGTGCATGTGCGCCCAGAAGATCTTCGGCATGTTTCTGGTATGTATAAAAAAGAAAAAAGTCAAGGGGGAGGGGGGGGGGGAGAAGGGCCCTCTTCATGCGGGTTTTAGGCGCACATACGTGGCAGAGCTGATGTAACGCTCGTGGTTCCACTCGCAGACGACTACCGACCTTGTCTCTTGGTGCTACCATGTCATAGCCCCAAACATGGTCGAGGGAAGAAATCTTACGATCCGTCCAAGTAGTGTCCATATTGGCCGTATATTCTTACAGGAGGCTCCTCGAGGCCCTTTTTCAGGTCCTTGCTTTCCCCATTGCCATGCACCCAGTTCTTCTCGTACTACCATCGTAACACAAGCTCTCCTGTGGCTCGTCGTGCCTCACGAGCCGTTGCACGACATGCTGGGCGACCCAGCTGGAGGGAACAAATGGATGCCGACTCGTGCATCACTACCCTCACGATGACGCTACACACATGGAGGCACGTGCCTCATCACAACGCCCCGTCGTTCATGTGTGTGGGAAAAATACGGATATGACGATGGTACGCTGCCAACCTTGTAACTTTGTAAGGGTTCGTAGATCGGTGCGACAAAGGATTGTGTCAAAAGGCTTGATACGTTATGGCTCCTCTACCTCCGCTAAGACATCAATAAGACACTGCATCCACGGCTGTGCTGCTTCAACGAAGACGCTAACAGTAACATACATCCTGGCCCGGACACCAGACTCCTCAAGTTCAACCCACAAAGACAAGACCCCTGGATGATTGTACAATCCGGTAACCTGCCCCAACCGTAGGGAGGCTATGCGAAAATAAACCAAAAAATGCTCGCTTCCACTTCTAACTCTGCCACCCCTCCTTTGTATAAAATGTGAAAGCTGCCTTAATGGCTACTTGTGTGATCGTCGTGATCAGGCTCGAATTTAGTCTCCCCAAGCAAGGGCCCTGGCTGTGAGCGCATGGCAGTTTGTGTGCTTGGCTGGGGCTGAGTATCGACTGCTAACCCTGAAGGCTGGGAAGACGCTGAGCCAGCAGACCGGCTCGCGTTGTTACCTGCGCTGGCCGCCTGAAGCCTTTGGTCGAGGGCCTTCAAGGCAATGGCCCTGCGCCTCTCGGCCTCAGCACGGGCGCTACCAGGAGTGCCTCGTTGCAGGACGCTCTCGCCCCTTGCCACGGACATATCTGCCTGGGAAAAGGGGGTGCATAGGCGCATGGCGACCATGACCTCAAAGATCTGATCCGCAAACGCGCTAATCGCAGGCTTGACGGCGGCGGGGAAGAACTCGGCAAAGGCAAACGTCTCGCTGGCGTCGCCGCGCAGGGCGCTTGACTGAGACTCGAGGTCGGGGAAGACGGTCTTGTAGAATCGGAGGTAAGTCCAGCTGGTGAGGAAGCCGAATATGGCGAGCCAGAGAGCCGAGCTCGATAGCAGGGGAGTGATGGACAGGGCGGCGACGACGCCGATGTAGACAAGAGGGAATCGGGGTACTCGGAGAGATAGGAATCCACGGAACAGAGTAACGGTGTGCGCGGGTATAAGCTGGCTGAAGGCGACGAGGAACGAGATTTGAATAGGGATGGTGCCAGAGATGACAGTCAGCCTGGCATGTAGTCAGCTTAGCGCTCGCGACTCGTGCACCTTTGAGGGACAGTGAATTCGACTTACGTCCACTTTTCGTTGCGTGTAATGGTGAAGAAGACAACCATGACCAAAAAGGTCAGCGAGTTGGGTACGACGGCAACAAGAGCCAGGAACTTGGCCAGCTCCTTGGACGACCATGCCCGCTCCAGGTATCGCCCGCCATGATACAGCGTCAGCGCGCCAAGTATGAGGGTGAAGATGTTGCCCTCGACGAGCGAGGACGTGAGAAAGGTCCAGGGGTAGACGATGGACAGCTGCGGCACGAGTGTCAAGTAGGGGATGACGATGCTCGCATGCTCCGTCCACTGGCGATAGCGGATGGCGGCGCTCAGCATGGACTGGAAGAGGAGGGCACCGAGAAGCGCGCGCGTGACGGGCGGGATGTTTATTCGAGGCGCCATCTTTGCGAACTCGGAGGCGAGCGCGATGCCATCCAAGGTGAGACAGGTAGCTATGAGGGTCTCTTTCTCTCTCTCTCTTTTTTTTTAATGACCCGCGACACGGGGCTGCATGTTGCGCTGGTCTGCGCTTTGGGGTGTCATTATTAACTGCTGTGGCTTGAGCGACCCTGATTTAGGTTTTGGCCTATGCACGAGCCACGCCATCACCAGCCTCATTTCTCCATTCTACGTTAGAGCTGCTGGGTTCTGAGCCTTGTTCGGACACCTACCCTAAGTCTCTATGAGATATGTAGAGAATGATCCAATGGAATATCTTGTGTGCTCGAGGATGAATTTTCCCCAGGGACTTTATGACAGCTGCCACGGTCGAACAGACTTTTAGTTTGGTGGTTTGACACATTTCGCAAATGAATGCTCATTCGTGTTAACATTCCGTTCTGCATACCATTGGCAGATTTAGCTTAATGATATATTTCAAATTGCATCATGGAAAATAGGATCAACGTGGGCCAATCATTATTGGATGCTCGAATAGGGCCATTGACTGCCTCTGCTTCGACTAAACGAACTGGTGCAACCGAGTTTTGTAAATTATCGCCATTTTTACCAATACAGATTAGAGGACCATATTCTGCTTTGATGCCATGATACATTTTTTTTTTTTTTTTAAATTTTTTTAAATTCTTTATTTTGAAAATGCCTCCAGGGGTGATATGGATTCACTCCCGGACGACAGCCCAACTTCAGCAACTTCTTGTCAGAGAGCGGGATATACTACTTTACGCTCGTTACTTAGCAGATGGAACGGATAAGCTGGAACAATTAAATACTCAGGTACGGAGCACATGGTCCGATCACACCCTCGATATATATCTGGTTAAGAATAACGAAGTCGAGAAGGAGCCCACGGAACACGGGACAGATGGGAAGAACTGGTCATCTCTTCCTTCCTCCTAGGCAGGCATATTTATTAGCAACACTATTCTTAAGCTTAATCACCATTTCCACGGAGTACGGAGTACCGTACATACATAGATAGGCTTTGAGAAATGTCGGTGACCCCGCATCCTATGGCGGGGAAACCATCCTGGCCAAACGATAAGTCCCTTGGAGACGCTTGCTTGAATAATGCCCGAAAAGGAAGGTCATGGACCTTAATGAGCTCACCCAAGACATCCAGGTGGGGTGTCTTGTGTGTAAGCCGTTTACCACCTTTCTTTCACAGTTCAATTGATAAAGAGTCGAGGTTTCCCGCATCAATTGCGTGACTTTTGATTGTTCGTGGTGGCGTCCACTTGTGTCTTGTTGAGCCATTATGAAGGTTTTCTTCACTGCTTTGGTTTCCGCGGCTGTGTTGCTGCAGCCCACTGCAGCTCAGTTTCCACCAACTCCGGAGGGAGTCACGGTTGTGAAGTCAAAGTTTGACGAGCGGATTACCATCAGCTATAAAGAGGTAACGTGGTGAATTTGTGTTCAGTAGAGGTATCCGAGCTTTGATTGACCCTTCTCGTAGCCTGAGATATGCGAGACGACACCGGGAGTCAAGTCGTACGCTGGTCACGTTAACCTCCCTCCTGGTACTCTCGAGGGTGTCGGCCAGGACCAGGATTATGAGGTTCACACCTTCTTCTGGTTCTTTGAGGCCAAGGATGATCCTGAAAATGCTCCTCTTTCTATCTGGATGAACGGCGGCCCTGGCAGCTCCTCCATGCCAGGTATCTTCAATGAGCATGGACCATGCTACATTAACCAAGATTCCAACTCAACGAGACCCAATGAGTGGTCTTGGAATAACAAAGGTGAGGTCGACCGATGTTTGAAGCTCAACTATGCTTGCTCATGCTCATTTTAATTAGTCAACATGCTGTACATTGACCAGCCTGTCCAAGTCGGCTTTTCGTATGATGCGCTGAGAAACATTACCAAAGACCTGCTCTCCGGCCATGTCGAGACACTCGAGCCGGCGAGCCCCGTACCTGAGCAAAATGTCACCTTCCAAACAGGTACATATCCAAGCGATGACCGGAATGCGACAAGCTGGGGTAGCCGCAACGCCGCAATTGCTTTGTGGCACTTTGCTCAAGTTTGGTTCCAAGAGTTCCCCGGCTACCACCCCAACGATGACCGTATCAGCATCGCAACGCAGTCGTACGGTGGCCGATATGGCCCATCCTTCGCTGCTTACTTCCAAGAACAGAACGAAAAGATTCTCAACGGTACTTGGGACGGTACCGAGGGCGAGCAGCACATCCTAAATCTTGACTCGCTTCTCATCGTCAACGGCTGCATCGACCGTCTGGTTCAGTGGCCGTCATACCCTATCATGGCGTACAACAACACATACGGCATCGAGACGGTGAACGAAACCGTTTACCAAGCCATGGTGGACGCTTACGACGCCCCAGGTGGCTGTCGTGAGCAGATCAACAATTGCCGTGAGGTCTCAGCGCTCTATGACCCAGAAAACATCGGCATCAACGCCACAGTCAACGCCATCTGCCAGGAGGCCGAGACATTCTGCACCAACAATATGCGTGACCCTTACATCGAGGTCTCTGGCCGCGACTACTACGATGTGACGCAGCTTGAACCCACTCTGTTCCCTCCCCCTTTCACGGCCGGATATGTCAACCAGCCCCACGTGCTATCTGCTCTGGGCGTCCCGCTTAATTGGACCGGCGGCTCGGATGCCTCTTCTTCGGCCTTCCGTGGTATCGGTGACTATCCTCGTCCCGGCTGGATCGAGGACATCGCCTACCTCTTGGAGAACGGCGTCAAGGTCTCGCTGATGTATGGTGATCGTGACTTTGCGTGCAACTGGATCGGTGGCGAGCAAGTGTCGCTGGCTGTTCCCTGGGATAACCAGGAAAACTTCGCAGCCGCGGGCTACGCCCCTGTCCAGACCAACGCCACCTATGAGGGTGGGTTGGTTCGTCAATATGGGAACTTCTCGTACATTCGCGTCTTCCAGGCCGGTCACGCTGTTCCATCGTACCAGCCGGAGACGGCATACCAAATTTTCAACCGCGTGCTGTTCAACCGTGACGTCGCCACTGGTGAGGTTGACACAGCTACATGTGACGACTACTCAACTGAAGGACCCTCTGATGTTTTCCACATCAAGAACGAGATCCCGCCTCAGTACGAGGACTTCTGCTATATCCTTGACGTGAGTACCTGCAGCGACAAGCAGGCCACGGCTCTCCACGACGGCAGCGCCGTCATCAAGGATTACATCATGATTGAGCCTGCGTCTGAGCCTGATGAGTCACGCAACCTGCGCAAGCGAGATATGTGAGTAGAACCCCTTTTTACTTATATGTATGCATTTGGATAAACAGCTGACGAGAACTTGCCAGTCGCGAATGAGGGTAAAAGGTGAATGAATGTTGAAGCGGGTTTTGCTTTAGGTCATGTAATGGGAAGGCGTAGCCTTGAATCATTGGAGAAATTCGATACTTGCGCGGAGAATCATATGTGGAAAACATATTATTTCTTGTTTGTGGCTATTGTTATGTGAGGATGTGAGGATGAAGAACGGTCGTCGTCGGATGAGGTGTCGGTGTTAATCGGTTGTAGTAAATGAATGCATGCGCGCTTACTAAGTGTGCCGCTTATGATAAGCAACGTGAGCCATTGGACGGTGACTGTGAACACACCGTACCTTCCTTCACCTTTACAACAAAAAAGTCATAGAGTATACTCAGGAATTTTTTCTGGGTCTCAAAGTTCGATCCATGGTCGCTTATAGCATGCGTTCACGGTTCTTCTCGACGCGCAGCTCTGTGGTGCAAATCTTACTCTCCTGGGATGGAACCGCCATCTCGAAAGCCACCCAAGAGAAAAGAAGACCGGGTAATCCTACAGTTTGTATGTTCTTTGGGTTTGATAACGTCCCAGATCGAGGTCTAATCGATGATCCTCTTAGGATTACGACTGTTTTTACGCCCAAGTCTTTGAGAACAAGGACCCGACACTCAAGACCAAACCCTTGGGAGTCAGGCAGAAGAACATTCTGGCAACATGCAACTATCCTGCTCGCAAGCTTGGCGTGGGCAAGCTAATGCTTGTGTCCGAGGCCAAAAGAATATGTCCTGGGCTCGTGTTAGTCGACGGCGAGGATCTCACGGCTTTCCGCGACGTGAGCAAAACGCTCTTCAATTTCTTACTATCTCATTCGTGGAACGGCAGAGCTGACCGCCTTGGGTTCGATGAGGTCTTCATGGGTACGCCGTCACACAAGAACGTTCAAATGCGGGAATCATATGCTTATCTCAGTGCGTAGATGTGACTGATCTCGTCGCATATAATCTGCTTCTGCTGAATCAACACGCCTTGGAGCAGTCTTTCTTCTTCCTATCCGAAAACGACCCCGAAAAAGGGTTTCCATTTGACGGCACCACAGTCCCAGGATGCATTGAGGGGGCGGCGCTGGAGCAAATAGATCATGCAGATCCTCAGTATCTGCGGCTTATGCTCGGATCCCATCTAGCATACTTCTTGAGAACAAGGCTAGAAGATGACTTTGGTTACACTTCCACATGCGGCATATCGACCAACAAGTTGCTTAGCAAACTCATCGGAGCGAGAAACAAGCCCCGGAACCAGACGACATTACTTGCCTTGAGGGATGATCACATTACTGCATTTATGGATAGCTATAAGCTGCGAAGCGTCCCTGGAATAGGCTTCAAAGCTGCATCCTTACTGGAAGCGCATATTACTAAGCAGGAGGTCGATGAGACAATCGACTCACACTCCCTTGAAGGCTCAGTAACCGTGGCTCAAGCTCGCGCATGTCCTTCCGTTACGCCTGCTCTTCTGGAAGACTTGCTCGGGGGACCAGGAGCCGAGAAAGGTGTCGGATCTAGAATATGGGGTCTCTTGCATGGGGTAGATCCCTCTGAAGTCAAACAACCAAACAATGTGCCTTCGCAGATCAGCATAGAGGATACTTACAAGGGCCTAGAGAATATGCGACAGATTACGGAAGAGCTTCACAAATTGTCCTATTCCCTCATTCGCCGAATGAGAGTGGACCTTGTAGGAGAAGATGAGGATAATGAGAAGATAAAGGTTCGGAAATGGCTGGCCCGTCCCAAGACTATTCGGCTGGCGATTCGCTCTTGGCCCCAGTCAGGTTCCCTACAGAGCAAATCGTACAACCGCATTTCACGCTCTGGGCCGCTGCCAAACTTCGTTTTTGACTTGGATGAAGAGATGGAGAGTCTGGCCGAGAGGCTTCTTTCCGAGTCCTTGTTGCCATTGCTGCGCCGCCTGGAGCCTGAGAAGGGACCACGGTGGAATTTGCAGCTAATGAACATCTGCGTCGCAAACATGACACAGGGCGCTACCAACGATAAGCATGGTGCTGGGAGAGACATTGCCAACATGTTCAAAAACCAAGACGAAGCTTTGCGCCCCTGGAAGGTCGTAGAGGAACCGATACGCGAAGAACCTCAGCAAATGTCGGATACCGAGTTCACAGATGAAGAAGATGATGTTGGGTGGGAGACCACAAATAATGATATTTGCCAAATCTGCCGCAGTTCGATTCCCGCCTTTGCTGTACTGGCGCATATGAGGTTCCATGAGATGGAGGAATAAACGAAGCGGGTTGGCAAGGTTGGGGCATCAATCAGAGCCGGGGTCAGCCGAGATGTAACCATGGTTCGCAGTGCGTCGCAGTTAGGTAGGCTTGCAAGGCCTGCATGCAGCTTCGGGAGGGGTTGAAGTCGCACAAGCAGGGTAAAAGCAGAGAGGCGCACCACCTCCCTCAGCAATCGACGTAACCCAGACGGCGGACATCCGACGTGGCATCATGAGAATAGTCAGAACCACTTTTCATCAATGTACCAAGGACACCCTCTTGCGACGTCCGGTGAAAAAGTTGGCAATCGGTCACCCAGGTTGATGATTTAAGCCTTGCTCCCCCGTACACACGAGAGCGACAGCGGGTTGATCGGTGAGATCCTGCTGCAGGTGAGATGTGATAAGAGCCAGGGATAAAACACAAAGAGTCTGTTTGCCTACCGTGATCGTGTCCACAAGTGTCAAACGTCCCGCACGCCATGCAGCATCCATGTGTGATTCGCACTAGACCATGGACGCACAAAGCCGTCCGAGGCATGCAGAGACGGGGGCAACTTATTTCTAGTCTCTGAATCACTGCTTGTCGAGTAGAAAATTCTCCACCTCTTCCGTATATCTTCCTCATAGGTCTCCTTATCCTGTTCGCCTCATTGCTGAGGCCTGTTGCAGATTTGCTGGCGGTTGGTAGCACCCATCAAACGGTGGTATCAAGCAATGAGAGCTAACCCCCTTTACCGCGAAAAAGATGCATGAAAAACCTGCACGACCGACGCATGCATTTCGATTGGCTACCTTTGCTACATGTCTGGCGTTATCTCGTCATCACCGCTTCTGCTCGTTTTGAGCATTGTGACACAAAGTGATGTAGTGACACTGTTTCCCTTCTTCCACTACACGCATTCAGAAGCTTGTACTCTAACAAGCTGTTTCTTTTTCGTCTTTCGTAGGCCTTTTACGGTGCACATTCACCCCGTTTCTCGCTCCCTTAGAACATACCTACTACCTGACCCTTGCACCTTCTCAGTTCTGTTCCCAATGCCTTCCTCTACTAGGCTACCTAATTCACTGCCATGGGCACCTTCCCATCCTCTGGGTAGCGCCTGATTTGATTGGAAATCACGAAACGATCTCAGAGTAGGAGGAGAACAAAAAAAACGGTACCACAAGTAGAGGTACTTTGACGACGAAGCGCTGCACCCAGAATTTGGCAGCAGCTGGCGCCAGCTGTTCATGTTTGGCCTCGGTTTGACAAGCTCGGTACTTCTTTTGTCCCATTCTCTAGATTGTTTTCACTTTGCCACAAGTTCAAGCAAGCATCAGTAGGAGCATCCCACGATTCTCAAGATGAAACACTAATTGCAATTCATGTAGAAGTCGTGAGCCGTTCTGCAACGCCTCATATCGTACCAGTAGTACTTGCTCGTACATGTACCTTGCCGATACTCAACAGAGCAAGCATATTTGGTATTCGCCTTCCCTCCCAGCTCCTTCCTCAGCTGGGCCTCAGATTCAAGCCTGTCGGTCACGACTGACGTCAAGTACAACGCGACTTCTTCTTTGCCGTGAATCTCTTATTCTATAATCGTCCCGGATTTTGTTCCATATCTCACAACACGAATAAGAAACCCGTGTCGACTTCCTCGCAAATCGCTTGAGCTTCTTCTTCTTCTGGGGTGCAAGAAGAGTTACCACTTGATAAGAAGACAACAGTCGCCTACTACTTGTGATAGCTTCTCTACTTCACAGTCCTTTACTATTTTCTGTCGACAGCCTGTGGTTGCCCTTATTTCTCTAACGCCTTCCAGATCTGAAAAGCCGCTTGGACTACGCATAGTACTCCTTACAAGTCTTCTTTTCGCTCACATCTTCTTCAGAGACGCTCGTTTCGCAAACCCAGGTCGATTTCGAGAGAGATCAACTCCCTCCACGACTTAGGAATTACATGACAGCAGAGGACATACTGCATACTGTCTAGGCATCATGGGCCGCGGTCGTGGGGGAGCGTCGCAGCAGGCATCTCGCCGTGCCATAGACTTGACGGGCGTCCTTGCTTTTGCCGAGAAGAATGATTTGCTGACCTTGATCACTGCAATCACCGAGAAAATGCTCAAGGACATTTGCAATATCTTTGACTCTCCAACTATATCTCCAGTTGAAAGCGAGCATGGTCATTATCACTGGCTCTCCTTGCCGCACTTCCATCACAAAGAGATTACGGCTCCATCATGCTTTACTGGATCCAAGTCCACGAACGACAAAACATACAGCAAGACCCATCAAATCATCGAGAAGGAGGAGAAGGAAGCCATGACACCTCAGCTGCAAGAATTGAAGAAAGAAGCTTTGGTCTTCTTCCGCAAATGGCAGAATCTCGTACTGCAGCGAGTGAAGGATATAAGCATTGCTGAACCAACATCTCCTACGGCTAATGCCCGTGGACGTGGGCGTGGCAATGCTCGAGGAGGACCGAGAGGGCGTGGAGGCCGCGGCGGTAGGGCTAGCCGCGGTGGATTGACTCTCGCAACAGGTTCGATAGCTTTTCCTTGCTTCATGTACCATATCTTGATTGTATTCGTACTAACACAAATTAGGCCCACCTCGTCTTCCCTCAAAGCATACCGACGTCGAGCTCGCAAAACGATTTCCGCCGATCCCCAACACACTGTGGACTCTTCCTCAAGAGCGAAGAAAAGTCATGTTCCACATCATCTTCCTCATTGTTCTGTCACTTCAAGAGTACTCGGCAAACTCTTATCAACTACTCAACTACCTCACTTCGTGCCTCAACTTGCCAGTCAGCTTCTTTCTGGAGGAAGAAGTCCGTATCGCTCAAGCCTTGGCCCAGGCGGCTCTTGATGTCTCCCCGGAAGATATGCTCGCCCAGAAATCCGAAGAAGGTAAAGGCTCGCGGAAGTGGAAGCTCTTGGGAAATAGCGCTGGGGGAAATGGCACCCTTGCTACAGCACTGTTGGCTGCAGACATCGGCGTTGGATTCGGTATCTCTCAGTGCTCAACCGCTGGTTTGCTGGGTGGAATGGCTGATAACTGTCGTATAACTGGGGGCATTTTCGGCATGAATCCGTCAAAGCCAATAAGCAAAGTCATGGAGATATTCTCAAGGGAGATTCAAGACTTTGCTCTGATGCCCCTCCATGGAGATAAGCGTGGCGAATACCTTGACGCTTGGCAGACCATGGCAATAGACCGCCGTTTCCGAGTCGTCATCGCTATGAGTGGATGGACGACTGAGACAGTCGGGTTCGAAGATCCATGGAAATGCTTAGGATACCAGACAGAGCCCTATGCCGTAAGATGGGACTTGGCAACGCTTCTGAGCTTGGGCACCTCGCTCGAAACTGTCATCAAGAGTAGCGCTTGGAGCAGCGCCCAGAGAGAGATCGGCTCAAAAAAGAGTAAGTAGGCGTATCCAAGAAGAAGAAGCAGCTCCCAGCTGACCTAAACAAAGTCTTCACAAGCTTGCTGGAATCGTCATGGCCACTTCCATTGTTGAAAGTCGGCAAAATTATCGACAATCCCTGGAACGTGGGAATGGTGCGGGCAGAGAAGGCTGGTGCTCTACTTGCTGACGCTATCATGCGCCACAAGGTACAGGGAGATCGACCAGTTTCACTCATCGGCTACAGCTTGGCCGCACGAGTCATCTATGCTTGTCTTATGGTTCTAGCTGAACGAAGGCAGTTCGGCATCGTGGAATCAGCTGTCATGATGGGAGCACCAGCGCCTTCAGAAAGTCGAGTTTGGCTGACACTCAAAAGTGTTGTGTCGGGGCGTCTCGTGAATGTGTTCTCAGAGAACGACTATCTCCTTGGATTTTTATACCGAACTTCCAACATTCAATTTGGCGTCGCTGGTTTGCAAGAAATCCAAGGGGCTGATGGGGTCGAGAGCTACAACGCGGGTCGTCTTCCCAAAGGTCATCTCAGCTATCAATTTGAGACTGGAAGGATTCTGAGGAATCTCGGCTGGGATGACTTAGACAGATCTAACATTCCGAAAGATCCGCCCGCAAGACGTCGTAGATGAAAAGGGCAGTGCCCACAAAAGGTCTCTAAATTGACAGTAGCGGCGCAGACTTGGGAAGAAGGCTGTATAATTTAGCATGTCAATGATTATGGCAGTATCTCTGGGTTGGAATTTTTTGGGTTGGAAACATTCATTATTGGAAGTGAGCCAAGTAAGGAAAAGGGGACGACGGAACACTTGGTTGGGGGGGTGGCCGAGCTTACATCAACTGGCAAATACTTCAAGCAATGTCCTTCACACACCTTGTTTATACAACGGACCTCTGCGTGATGAAACAAGGCATTCTCAATTGTTTCATGGGTCCATTATTCATGATCATCTTGATTCTTTCTTATTGCCCAAACCCGGAGGATCTAATCTAAATGCTTCTCTGGCAACAAAGGTGAAATAGACCAAATTTACCGACCCAAGCACATCGAACCACCTCATAAACACGCTCTCCTGAAGATAGTCTAGCTAACATGAAAACGACTGTCATCTGCTGAACTCGCTGGATTTAAGCCCTCAACTTTCTGCCAACCTTTTTGCCCGCCCATATCCCTTTGCCCTAGATTTACAAGTTGAACATACATTAACATGGCTAAACCCCAATCCCGCCGTTGTTCAGCTCACAGGCCGGATGGAGGTCCGATCATGCTGGGAACCTGTTTTCTCGCCACGCTCTTGGCGCCCCGCTGCTCCATCCTCGGTACACCCTGAATGGCTCGGGGTTCCCGCATGAGAGACCGGTCGAGACGGGCCGGCGTACGCGTAATAACTGTCTTGTATTCACCGGGGAAGTTGCCCTTGGGGATAGGCACCGAAGCCGTGCGCCAGACGTGGTCTGTTGTGTCGGTGAGGAAGGTTGGGGCTTTTGAACCGCCACGAGAGGGCAGGGAGAAGGACGGGCTTGCGCCGTGGGATTGGCGTATGGTAGACAGGCGAGAGAGACCGGCGCTCAAGCCACTACGGCCTCTGGCCTTCTTCGCCATGATGATCTCGTCAAAGAGACGGATGGCGGGGTCAGACGCTGGCTTCATTTCGCGATCATGGATAAACTCGTTGAAGACTGCGCACCAATTAGTCATGTGGAGCTAGAGATAATGAGATGGCTTGATTCTTGCTTACCTTGAGTTTCTCGCATCATGGTGGCATACTCCTGTTGATCATGGGGAAGACTCTTAATGAAACCATCCATGTCGAATGCGAACAGCTGACCATTGGTCTTTTGCTGTTTTGAAGGCCGCCCAAGATACTTTCGATATGTGTAAAGCATGCTCGCCAAGCAGCGCACAAACGCTGCTCTGACTCTATCCGCATGGAAGGCTTCGGGGCATACCAGTGAGACGTGGCCAAGGCAACGACCATGAGAAATGGCTTTGCAGCCAGAGCATTTGTAAACGCCATCTCCTTCTGCCTTTTCTACGCAAATGCTGCAAGTCGAAGTCATGTCACCCGCGAACCAGTGGAATGAATGTCCCTCTACCCATACGAGAGTTTCTGTACTTTCAACCGGCTGAATTTGCATGTTAGGCATGATGGTTGATGCAGCAATCGTCGATTGAGCGTAGGTAGATGGGGCATATCCACCATTGAACACATCTGTAGAAATGGACGATATAGATAAGTTTGACTGGTGACCGTTCAAGAATGGTAGGCTAGGCTTGTGTCTCGGCCCGTTACCAGCTTCAACACCAAAGGAGGAGCTACGGCGGCCCTTATCCTCACCGAAGTGTCCCGAGCGCTTTTCGCGTAGTGTATTGGTGAGAGTCAGCCCTGAGTCTGTGCGCGTGATGGGCATGGGAGGGAAAGTCATGGACACAGGGGAGACAGATGACTGAGGACTAGTTCTACTAGACTTGCTCGTCGTTGGTCTGTCGGACTTGTTGGTATCAACTAAGGATTCCGCAAATGCGTTGAATACGGGAGGGTGAACTTGGTCCGCAGGATCAGGTTCCCCAAAAGTAGAAGAACTCTGTGCGACCCATCTGCTCAAGGTTGCTGGGGGTGGCCTTGGAGAAAAGATATGGCCGTTCTCGGACGAGAAAGCATCGTAAGGGAATGACTCCATTCCGTAGGGTGGAGGGCCAGTTGGTACGCCATAGCGCAATTTGTGAGGTGCAGCGACCTGTAAAAGCGACTGCAGCTTTCTCCTTAGCTGGCGAGGCATACGATGAGGTTGCGAGGTGGCATCGATGGTGTCGTGATCCAAATCTACGAGCACATAGTCGTCCTCAGGTAGCTCTATTCGATCATAGCGTCGCTCAATGCCAATAATGTACGGGCAAGGCGCCTCAAGCGCTGAGATGAGACGGGCTGGTAGCACAGGGATAAATATGCTTGCCCATTTCAATGGCCAAAGTAGATTGGAGAGAGCATGGCAAGCGAGATGCAGCATGCTGGTATGTGATGAGAGGAAAATGATGCGCGACTCGGACAAGGCATATTCCCAGAGCGCCACGATGTTCTCCAGAGAAAGAGATCGGAACAAAGCGTAAAGATCTGTTGTCCTCGAGTTGGGAAGCTCGTTCTGAGCTTCTTTTCTCGCATACAGGCGCAACTCTCGAACGCTGAGCTCCGTCTGAGTCTTGGAGCCCAGGGGGCTAAAAGCCTCGGCGCAAAGGTTCACGACGTAGCGCTCAAGAGGCTGCCAGCGGCCAACCCTGGGGGACGTGGGTGGTACCCTCAGTACACTACCATCGGTCATGGGAGTGATGATAGCTTTCAGCCATTCTTTCCAAAATGGGATTGTCGCGGCGTCCCGGCCCAATATACCGTACGCCCGCGGCGCCCACAGTCCACTCTCTCCAGCAGTCAAGCCCTCGATCTTAGAGGCCGCACCATGTCTCAATGGCCGGAGCATATCCGTCATGAGAGTAATCTTCTCCTCCACGGTGCTGATCTCATCCTCGAGGCGTTCTCGGGCCCCAGAGCCTGATGGGATAGTCGGGAGTTTGGAGAGGAGATGAGACAAGTGGGATCTCTCGCCGGCAAGGCGCACGCCCAAGCTTGCGGCCAGCTCCCGCTCCTCTTCCGACATGTGGCTCTGGCGCCATTCTTCGCACTTCTTTTCGACCCTCTCTGCAATCTTTGTACTCAAAGCCGTCCATATGATAATTGTAACACCGTAGAGTTTCGAGTTATCATCCGAAGTCATAGTGAATCCATGCCACGTAGATCGAGGTCGCTCATCGGAGGAAACAACCTGGATATCGTTCGGGAAGGCAAACATTGGCACATAATCCGGAAACTTTCCACGGCGGGCCAGATCGTCAGTAGCTTCCTTAGGCGGATAACGATCTAACAGCACAGGTTCGAATCGTCTCTTCAGAGGGTGCATATCGGGGTCGAGGTTCAGTGGTTCGGGTGGGGGAATGACAGAGTTGTAGTTGCTAAGTCGTCTAGTCGTTCGGATAGAAGCTGGCAACGTTAGCATACAATTGAGCCACCAAACCTCAGTTCATAGAAGTGAGCTTACATGATCTTCTAGTAGCAGGGCGAACTGCGCTAGGCTGTCTGCGCATGCTGTTCATGTCCTTGAAGCTTATCTTCCGTCGAATACTGCCCCTTATGCTCTTCAACGGGCTCATCCGACCGCTCTCGTTGTTGTCGTCGGCTCGAATTCGTTCCGCTCGCGGATTGACCATGGGAGGTCTTGATTGAACCTTGGCTCCAGCAGTAAAGGACAAGTCTTCGAGGAAGTCTTCGCGCTCAGCGGCGAATTTCAGCAATGCCTTATCAAAGTCAAAGTCGCCTAGAAAGCTGCCATTGCCAGTAGGGGTTAACAACCCAGGCACAGTAAGGCCTGGCTCGGGGCTGACGCCATTGGGATTACTGCTTGCGCCCGGCTTTATCGTAGCGCTACTTCGATTACTGGCCGTCACGTCCTCAAGGTTGTCAAGGCTCTGAAGAGAAACCCTGTGCGAGAAGCGGTTGCCCGAGTTCGTACGAGAGTGGCTCACTTTGACCTGAGGCTCCTCCTCTTCAGGTTCTCCATCCTCGACAATTGTTGAATCGAGCTTTGAGAGAGCACCTTGCGGCGAGCCGTCGTCGTCATCGTACGATAGTGATTCTAGGCCGGCGATCCAGAAATAGTCGGCCAGAGGGGTCGACGAGCTCTCCATGACATGTCAATTGGTAGGCCCGCACCAATGCCCGGTGTACAATCAGCGTGTTTGAAGTTGAGATGTTTTACACAGCAGGCGCTGGTAGAAATTCGTCCAATGTCGACAGGGGGATTTTTGTCTTGTCGAAACGTGTTCAGGGACAAGCGAGATCAGAGTTCGCAGTGCTGATTGCAACGTCTGGTGGTAATGGTGGTGGTGGTGGTGGTGGTGGTGGTGGTGGTCGCAGTTGGGCTGGGCGTAGAGGGGTCCGTTCGTTTTCCAGGCCAGACCAGGCCAGGCCAGGTACGGATACGGGGGTGGTAGCGGCAGAGCAGAAAAAACAAGTACGGAGTAACGGGCTAGGTAGAAAAAGGAGACCAGGGTGCAGATTGCAGAGTGCGTGGGTCTAGAAATGGCAAGGTTCATGTTAGCACACTGTTGCCCGTTTATTATCCAGTCCGAGTATGTATAGCTGCATGTACTCCGTACTCTAAATCCATCTGTGCCGACCAACGAGATGAAAGTCAAGACAGGTCAAGCGGCCAAGGTAAGGTAGGGTAAGGTAGGGTACTCCGTACGCGAGCGATCGGACACGGACTGCGGCTAGTACTGCTGCAGATTCCACCTGTACTTGTACGCCATGCGAGTGTTTTCGATGCCGTACGGTAATCGTTGACTTCGTACGGAGCACTCCTATTCTCTTAGACCAGAAGTAATAGCGTTGTGCGCATGACGCATGCCCCCCCTTGCCAGGCACGCGGTAGGAAATCCTGTACTCCGTACGATACGAAAGAAGAGAATTATGTATACACACCTGGACTATACTGGAGATCGACAAGAATGTATGTACATACAAGTTGATTCAACTACCAGGACTCCGTAGTGGGACGAGCAGCGGTGTTACCTGTCCGTAGTTCCCTTTGAGAATGGCTCTTTTGGCGAAGGTAATATAGAGATGATCGGCAGTTGCGTAAATAGAGATGGACACAGCAAATGAAGAAAATGCAAAAAAAGAAAAGAAAAGATTCAGCGATGATGGAAATGCAATTGGAGAAGGGAGAAGAAAGAAAACCACATGTCAGGAGAGAAGGAGGACTCGTATGTAGATGGATGGATTTGAAGAGGATTTGGACGAAACGCTGGTACAGATAAATCATCCACTGTCGAACTGGATTTGGCGTCTTCAAAGGTCGATCGGCTTGCGGAGAACTACCACATGTAGTGGGGAGGGGAGACCTGGAGGACAGGACTTGGGGGGGCACTCCCTAAGCCTAAGGTTGGGACGGCAGTGGTTGACCACCAAGTGGAAAAAATATGCCACGAATGAAATAGGTGACTGGCTGACTACTTAATTATGTCTGGCCGTCCTCTTGCCTGACGGGAGCTCACTCACTCACTAATGCACCACCTGTTGGGCTCCGATTAGGAGCAATGCTGGCGATCCGACTTTACCCCCTCTAGGTACCGACGGAGAGGCAATTGACAATGCGGAGTAGCTGGGGCACTTTTCTCACTACATACTTGTACTCACAGTTGCCTACCTTATCACTACGACTCGGTTATCACATCTCGACATCGTTTCCTACTATTCAAATCCGCGACGCCTGACTCTGCAGTCGCCAGCCACTGCCCTTTTTACTGCACAAGACGGCATGCAGCACGGCTAACACCAGACCATGACAGGTCACGAAAGGGATCGTAGCTCTTACACCACCAAAACTCAAAGCTGGGCCGCCTCTGATCCGTAACCTCAAAGGCACCATGCTTTGGCTCACTTTGCACCTACTATTCCCGCCCTTTTTCCTGAGTAAGGAGTGTTCCTCCAAAGTCGCGGCAATGTTAGACTTGGGGGCGGCGCGGTGACAGCGAGCTCTCCCTGCCCCTGGGCCCAAACTTGAACCAATTGCTAGCCTCCAGTGGTTCAACACTTCCCACCCGAGCATCCACGAGCGCACCAAGACCACCATGACATGCTTGTCTGCATGCAGCCTACATGTACAGGGGGTAAACGTCGAGGGCGCCGCTGATGGCCATCTCTCAACCCTTGTCGCTCTACTCCGTACTGCTGCTGCTTTGCCCGTGAGCTCTCGACCCTCAGGAATAGCTATGGCATCAGTTTCCATCGTCGCTCCAGGTCACTTTAGCCCGAACAGACAGCTTCGACCCCACGGGAAAGAGTTACTCAATGAAGCACTAACGTGTGATATCACAAAGTCCAGTTAACAGGCACCGCGTCATAAAAATCCTCCGCGTAGGAGACTAAACGGCCTTTACGATGCCCTAGCAGCACCCGCCATTCGACGACTTCTTAGATCTAGGCGTCCGTGAAAGCCAACAAGGAGAGACAGCAAAAGATATTACTCCGTACTCCGTACACCGAGGCACATCTGCGATGCTCGCCAACCCTGAACCCATGGATGGACCACTAAGCCCACATAGCACGCCCGAGTCGCTCCACACTCCACCACCACCTTTTCGGAAACTTCTTCGTCGGTAGCGACACTGGCCAGTTCGAGGCTCTCGCTCTTGAATGCTATCAAAACGACAAATCACAAAATGGCAGCACTTTAACTCGTTCTGTGCGATGACTCTCGATCGTCGTGAAAAACGGAGTAGGGAGTACGGAGTATAGCCGGTCAAAAGGGTAATCCGCCATTCTGCTGCTTTATCTTCGGGCATTTACACCATTGGAGACTCCCTACATACGACCGCCTCCGTTCGAGCCTCAAGCTTGACCTACCCGCTGGTCTGGACCTTGTTTGTTCTCCTTGGAAAATGCACTTTGTGGTTACATTCACGGAGTTGCATGAGTCTGTCCCATTAGATTTTGCGTGCAACCCTCAGTCGAGCTTCCCAGTCACGACCGTGCAAATAATGCAGCCCCGTATGTAATGCTGGTCAAAAGTCGCGCCAATTGACGCCTGGGGTCCGCAGGTTTCTGGCGGTCAAAGCTCTGGGCTATCTGGCTTGAATATGTTATCGAAAAGTCCAAGTTCCTTCACTTTGCGGTGTCTGGGTGTCTGGCAGAGGCGGCAACCAGTAGCCCACTTGGACTGCCACCTCCGCAGCTAAAAGCTGTGTTTCAGATTCTCTGTCTCGTCCTTGGCACGCGATGCGAGCCAGGGGCCCTGGAGCGTTTCTGAGCTCCTTCAAGGCGCAGCCTTGCCGACACGCGCGGCCCAGCTTCCATTCCCAATAACCGCTATATGTACAAGTAAGGGCCTCGTATTCAAGAACGGCAGCGACGGTGAGCGCAGAAAGTGCCTATCTTCTCATCCGTTCTTGACCTTGCAATGCTACTCTATGCTTATGGGGGGATCGTCCTAAATAAGTTCGTGCCGGCTACTTATCACCAGATCTGACCGCTTATTTCGGGAGGAGAACCGAATACGCTACTGCTAAGCTAAACAGGCGTTTATGATATGTTTTGCTTGCTGATTAGTAGTATGTACGGAGTACATATGTACAAGTATGTACGCCTTGACAATGATGTGGATGCCGCTCTGTCCATTGCGAAATCATCCCATGCGCTGACGCTCCGTAAAAGAGCTCATGTGCTTTTTGACGACGTGATGGGATTCAGCGGTGTCATAACCTATTGCTAACAGTGGCGAGCTTACTGTGTGCCGCCCGTCGATATATAATGTATAGTTGATGCGAAAGATGGTACTAAAAAGAGCTGGATTGTCCTACAAATACGTAGTAACTAATGAAAATACATGGGCAATTGAAACATGACCTACAGGTAATCCCTCGGCATGTATATACCACATACTACTTACTTACTGTCTGTGACAGTCGATGCTACGATCACGTACAATATATATAAATCAAAACACGTATTTCTCATTCAATTCATAGTAGTAATGGGTATCATGCCATCTGTGATTACACCTTTCTTCACCTCGCCCCTTTGGTCCCCAGCTTCCCCGTAGACAAGAAGCCCCTATTCCCCATCTCCCCCCTCCAGCCTATGCCCAAGACGCCAAAGACTATCCTCCCTTCGGGGGTGACCTTGACGCCGCCGCCCTCGGCGTCCTCGTCGATGAGGAAGCAGACCTGCTCCACCTCGCCCGGGTGAAGGACGGGCTTCCCGCCCCGGCTGGCCTCGGAGTTGCAGCTCCTGGCCCTCAGCCCTGCCTCGGTGTCCATGACGACCTTGTCGAGCTGCATGACGCCGTCGCTGCAGTTCTCGAGCTGGGCCTCGAGCACCCACCTCCGGCTGGCTCCCGGCGCCACCACGTCCAGGGACCCGACCTTTGTCCGCACCACGAGCGAGCTCTTGCAGACGAACTGGTACAGCTTCCGAAAGGTGCGCGTGCGGCCGCTCGTCTCGGCCGCCTCGTAGTAGCTCACCGTCACGGCCAGCACGTGGTTGCCCTCCTCCTTGAGATCGAAGCTCACCACCCCCTGCGACGTCTCCCCGGCCGCGAGGTCCCGGGTCTCGGCGCCCAGCATCTCGAGCTTCTGCGGCGAGGAGCCCGCTCCGGGCGTCTTCATCTCCGCCTCGATGCGCACGTCGCGGATCGACTTGCCGGCCGCCGCCGCCGCGTCCTGCCCCCCCACGACGAGGTCATTGTTGGCGCAGAGCGTGCACGAAAAGGTCTCGCCGACGTAGGCGTTGCCAAACGACACGGGGAGGTTGAGGATCGGGCTGAGGAGGAACGGCGATGGGTTCGTGTCCGACTCGGTTGCGTACGCCAGAGAGGCCGGGATGGGAGACTGCGTTGTCTGCGAGGACGAGGACGAGGACGAGGAGCGGAGCGAAGACGGAGGGTCCGTCGGATGCTGCGTTACTAGCGAGGGGCGGGATAGCCTGGAGGTTTTTTTATTTTTTTGGGTTGGCTTTTTTTTCTTTGCTTCCTTTTTTTCTTACTCACCGCGGCAAAATATCGGGTCAGACGAGCTTACCTGAGAACTTTGAGGGAGATGGAGTGCCGTTCCTTGGCTGATTCGAGGGATGGGTATCTTTGGTGGCTCATGATGGCGGTTTTGGAAGCCCGTGTTTGTCGTAGTGGGATGTGGTGGCCTGGAGGTGAAAGTTGAAGCGCATGTGATTGATTCTATTGGGCGCTAGTCGTGCCTTGCTTTAATCCCAGGCATGCGCTCAGAATCCACTCATTAAAAGGGATACATACACAACCGTCCGACCTACGATTCAGAATTTATCTAGTTGTACTCTTACTGTGACCAGAAGTTGGACAAAATTCATCATGTATGATTTGACTTCTGCGTAGTCTACATACGTTTGCTTCAATTCGCATAGCTGACAAGTCTACGGACGTCCCTACCTGCTATCTTTGGGTAAATAAATGGTCGTTAAAATTCAATTTGATAAACAGAATATTTCCGACCTGAGCCCGAGGTCTTTGGAGCTCTAGACGAATCTTTGAAAGGCATCATCAGCTGCGCTCAAAAGTCTCCCATTCATATAGAGTCACTTACGACGCGCACAACACCACGCCTTACAAGAGTGCTAATCCAATCCGCCGAGTTGTGTTGATAATGGTTTCTGTCCTATTGACTGTCACAGCTCAAATGAAAGTTATTACGAACAACAAACCTGCAATCGAAACTCTGCTAAGATTCCTCATGCGTCACCTGTCTGTCAAACGCCCCTGTGTCAGTTCTGCGGAGCTCACCGGAAGCTCGAATAGATGCGAGAGCTGTTATGCCAATGCCTTCGCAATTGCCCCTTGCCGCCGACAATCACGCATTTCTCTTCGATACGATGTCAAATCTGAAATACTCACACCCTTACCCTTGTAATATGTATCTCGAGTCAATTCATTTTACGAGTCGCAGGGGGGCCGTTTAAAGCCCTGGTGGGGGAGGAAACTGTACTTGGATCAGATGAGGAAAATAGACATGCGTCGTAGTATACAACTCACCGGAGTGTAGCCGCTACCACCAGGAGGAGTGCCTGAAGAGGGTGGTGGAGGCGGAGCAGAGCTCGGAGGAGGTGGAGGGGCGGATTCAGTAGGGGGAGGAGGTGGCGGCGAGGCGGACTGGCCTGGGGCCTGTTGCTGCTGTCCCTGTTGCGCCTGAGCTCCGTAGTACTGTTGGTAAAGGGCAACATAGCTGGGAAGCATTAATCTCTATGCTGCACTAGGGATGGTTCTGAAACTTACTTGGCATAGCCACCGTAGGCGGCGTAAGGGTCCTGACCACCATAATACTGAGCATACTGAGCAGCATAATCGCTAGAGGCAGCCGCGCCGGGGCTGTTAGTCCCAGGAGCCGAACTGTTAGCTGCTCCTTCAGATCCTTGCCTGCCATAGCCGCCATAGCCATAGCCTCCGCCATACGAGTTTCCATGGCCATGGCCACGGTCATCGCCATGTCGATCATGGCTGCCATGGCTGCCGTGTCCGCCGTGGCCGCCGTGTCCGCCATGGCCGCCGTAGTGGTCATTGCGGCCATAGTTCTGGCGAGGGGGACGCGACTTGAACTCCTCGTATCGGTCCGCGACATTCGAAATCAAATCCTCGCAGAGCTCCTTCGCCTTATCAATCATGCGGTCATCTGGGCCCCTGATAGAGAATTAGAAGTTATCTAGCTTGTTCAGGGAGTATACGTACGTGACAGAAAGATACATCTCGTCATCGCTTTCTTTGCCGGTGGCCGTCTCATAAAATCCAGAGCCGCGGCCCTTGATCTGCACCCTGCAACCTGTCTCCTGCTGGATGTGCTTGACATAGGCTCCACCAGCTCCTACGACTTGGGCACGCAGATTGAAACCGGGAACAGGCTCGAGTCCAATAGGAACCTTTTCGACCCTCCACTTCCGCTACCGACAGTCGTTAGCACCGTACGATGGCAGGGAACACTGTGAGATCATACTCTGCCAAACTCATCCTTTTCGGCAGGCTCCTGATCCCTTCGGCGAAGACGGCGATCATCGACTAGCTGGGGGAGGTCCTGCTGGATTAGCTCATTAATCTTGGCCACAGCAGCCTCGAGGCCTTCCTTTGTGGTGCTCGTGACGTGGAGATACAGAGGCGGGTTCTATAACCCGTTAGCTAGCTATTCGACTCCAATAGGTTGGGAAATTTACTCACAGCGGCTGTCGCCAAACTCTTGTTGGGATAGTAGTTTCCGCGAGTAGTCACATCTTGGAAGGTCAATAATTGTTCCCATAAACACTAATTAGCAGGGTGCGTGTGCATACCAGCGCCGGTGTCATCTCCGATCTATATCAATGAATGTCAGCAGGGGCAAGGAAGGCGAACAACAGCCGAGCTGTCAAGCTGGTAAGCATGATGACCTCGACTCAGAGAAGCAAGGCATGTGTGCTTGAGGAAGCCATGCTACAACGTGCTGGAACATTAGTGGAGTAACGAGAGATATTTACCATTTTCTGGGTAGAACCCTTGGTCAGGAGGTAGCGGTTGCGGAGATCGTTGACTTCGATATCCTGAATGTAGTCTCCATCGGCAACGTACATCTCGCCATCTAGGGCAGGCGCCTCGCGCGAAGAGCTGTTGGTCGATGCTGCTGCTGGCGCAGAGGGAGGAGTCTCGGATGATCTGATCGGTGGGACATCGACGTGTTGAATGCCCTTGCGAGCTTGAAGCTGGGCATTGATGCGCGCAGCAGCGGCAGCTATGAAGAGTGAGCGAATGTTTTCCGTAGGCTGAGAGGTTCGCGCGCAACGAGCGATGGCGACTTCATACCAGCTGCGGCGGCGGCGGCATCAGAACCGGAGTTCTTTGTCTCTTCGCTGCCGTCTCGTCCAAGAGGGCTTCTAGTACGGGTTTCGGAGCGACGAGATGGAGGAGAGCGAGATCGACGGTCGAATCGCGAAGGCTTCTTCGGTTCGGGCTCGGTCTGGTCGAAGCGAGAGCGCTTCGTGCGACGCTCGCCGTCATCCATGATGAATGATAAGTCGCAGTTGATAGCCGGTAGGAAAGCAAAGCTGCAATGAGAAGGATGACGCAGCGATTGCCCAGTCAGCTGTAGGATCTTGAATTGTGAGGTCGGCGAATCGGCGCTGGATGGGAGAGAAACGAAGGTGAAGTCAAAAAAATAAATGTTCTCCACGTTGGGAATGTGCCACAGGAGAGGTGGAAAGAAGCCTAATAGGTGCCTAGGTAGGTTGGCAGGTTGACATGTAAAAATAAAGTGATATTCTAGTCCCTAGTCTTGGCAGCAAATATGAGTAGTTTATTTTGTCTCTATGTGAAGTGAAGCTGCTGGAGACATTTCCAGGTGGAACCAGCTACCGAGCGGTCGCAGTGGAGCTGGCGCGAATCAGTGAGCGCAAGTCACTACTCCGTGCGGAGAATCAGTGAACCACTTGGTCGTTACCTACAACACCCACTGTACAGTAGATGCCTTGGATCGCCTTGGAAGCTCATTTGAAAACATGCCCGAGATATAGATGCCCCTGGCATGTTCCACCAACCTTGGTCTCCTTGAGACCACATACATACTACTAGTAGTAGTTCATCTGTCCCGCCTCTCGGCAATGCGAGGTGCGCTCGCTTCAAATCCATGAGTGGCAGCCGCAACTCTTCGAACAAAAGGATGACTTATCAGTGTTACATCGATGTGACATTCTTTCTTGTTCAAGGCATATCGCGCAATGTTTCTCTAGCACGGCATATTTTCTTCTGATCGCAAGTTTAATCACACCTTTAGCTAAGATCCCCATCTGATTCTACTGCCCATCTCTCCGTTCAGACTTGACCTGGGCGAAATGCGCCTTTGTGCGGACTTTCTGCGTTGGAAAGACCCTGTTGCATGATGTGCCGTGCTGCGGGTGCAGGACCTTGCATATTTGAGTGGACGGACGAGAGTAGTAAACGTCGAATACTGTGGCGTTGGTGCAGATATTTACATATATTAACATATATTAGCTACAAACCTTGGATCTGCTTCTGATTGGCATTACCCTAATAGTTTGCTCGAATTGCTTGATCTGGGAGCCAGCGATCTGGTTGCGGAGTCTGCTCGAACCAGTTGTCAATCGAGATACCCATGGGGGAACAAGGGTCAATACCTTGCGCACCAACTCCATACAATATGTACGGAGTATGTACGTTCACCTGACAAGGCTGCCTACTACTAACATAATCACCAATGCCGACCGATCGAGAGATACTACATGCCTAGCACTCCGTAGTAGCTCGTCATATTCAATCATTGGGACTGTCCCTTGATCAAAGCTGTCAATGCCTTGGCCGCCACTCCACGTATGTACAAGTACCTACAAGTATGTATTACGGAGTAGATTCCCCTCCTTTTGATAGCCACCTTGCATAAAACTTATTCGTACTAACTTCCCTTCTAGCAGTAATAGTACCCTAGCGACAAGCGGAATAGTAGCCCCTTCTCCCTAGCAGCCGCCTTCCCGCATCCATCTGACCAACGTGCAGCAGACAAAAGCGGCTTGTCAAAAGTGAATGACAATACAATTTCTTGGGAAGGGTTTTTTCGGTGGTGGCGTGCAGCCGCCTTGACCAGTTTCATGGGACCAGCGACGGCGCCAGTTCACCCAGCGCGCTTGCAGCTTCACCGCACCTCCCTTTTTAGATCCAACTCTAATTTCACTATTTAGATCTTAGCTTTTTTTCATCATTGAACTCTACTAAACTGATTCTACCCCATCATCTTATCCATATATATCTACGAAGGCGCTGCTGTCGTGCTACCCTTGCGCTGATCGTTGAGACCATCTGAAGAGGTTTTAGCTAATAGCAGCTCTAGCCATAAAGAGGCTGCCAACCAACCCATCACCATGAATTCGGGCGATTCAACAAGAGCCATAACCATTGTAGGCACAACCAACCATACAATTCCCAGCTATGCTGTGGCGCTGTCAAACATGACCCATATAGGAACTAACCAATGACGGAAAACAGGATCCCAACTGGGAACACAAGCAACGAGACCACGACTCTGGGCTCGGCGATGAGTAAGGGAACCTAACAACACCTACCTTGAGCAAAACTTGGGATGACATCGACATCTTTTAACTGACCTCCTGCTTGCTTCTCCATAGCAGTAAATCCACAAACTCCCTTCATGAGGAGATTTTGAAGTACCGCAAGCTACACGGTCGAACATATCAGAACTTCAGTGACGACAGTTTATACTGGTATTTGAAACTCTTGGAGACTGCGCCATCACCTGCCTTGGCTGATTTATGTCTATTAGGGGTCCCAATGATGATCGGCAAAACCAGGGCCTTGATCTGACGTGAGTTACGAAGCCAACGCATGATTCAATGGAGCTGACGATCGGATGTGCAGACATCACATGATATATCTCGCCTTGGACCGGCAACTATTCATGTCTCCGATACGTGACAATCCTGAGAGAGTCATCGACATTGGAACAGGGACCGGTATCTGGGCCATGTTGGTAAATCCTAAACCAAAAAGGCCTGTCTCAACCACTGACAGAGAGTCATAGTGACTTTGCGGACCAATATCCAAATACAGATGTGACGGGTACAGACTTGTCTCCTATTCAGCCAGCTTGGGTAAATCCTTCTTCTCGATAAGAGCATGAACACGCCCAAGGTCTAATTTCGTTGCCAAAACAGGTACCCCCAAACTGCCACTTCGAGCTTGATGACGCGCAGCTCCCATGGACCTACCCAGACAATCACTTTGATTTCATCTACATCCGCTGCCTTCATGGATCAATCCGTGACTGGCCTGCATTGTATGCTGAAGTCTATCGTTGCCTCAAGCCCGGCGGTTGGTTCGAACACTTGGATTATCACATCAACATCACCTCTGATGATGATTCTATCCCTCACGACTCTCCAATATACACATGGGGAGAGACATTTATTGGCAGCGGCGAGAAAGTTGGTCAAACCTTTAGCATCATCGACGGTGGGAGAAACGTGGCATGGTTCCAAGACGCCGGCTTCCAGAATATCAAAAACCACCGCTTCAAGCTACCCATCGGAGGATGGCCTGCTGACCCGAAATGGAAAGAGATCGGCCAACTGAATCATCAAATTGTCCTTGACAATCTAGAAGGCTACATCATGTACATGGCCATCAACGTGCTCGGGTGGGAATATAGCGAACTCCAGGAATATTTGGTTAGGGCGCGCAAAACCCTCATGGACAGATCTGTACACTCCTACTTTACAGCGTATGTTGCCACCGAAACACTCACTCATTCCGACTTGATTTGATTTGTGAGGCTCTCATTACTGACCGTTGAACAGCGGCGTTACCTGGGCTCAAAAGCTGTAAGCTGACCAAAGTGCCGCCTTACCGAAAGGTGAATTATGACAAGAGGGCGGAAGAAGACGTAGCAACACCCTGGAAAAGAAAGCCATCGAGGCATCTCTAACATGACTAAATCGGGGGGGCATGTGAAGTAGTACTATAAATAATCGGAAGTTATCGTCAGACCTTGGATCTTGGCAGAGATACAAATAAGCATATACAGCAAAAATAGAGACTTGACACCATATCCTTCAATCCTGATTGAGCCGACTTTTCCAACAACTCATGGATCATTGATGATAAGAAACTTGACTTGCGATACAATTCAAAGTGTATCATCGTAGATTTTGAAAACGGTCGCTCGCCTACTACTTTCACATGTAGCTATGAATATACATACAAACTTTGCACATGGCTACATAAAACATCCAAGCTGACGTAACAGGCATCCAACATAATAATCACTTTCTTACTGTGATACATCTCATCCAAACAAGCCGTTGCATATGCTGAATCGCAAAACCCTCCTTTGAACGCCTTCGCAGAAACCATGAGTACCTAAAAGAAATGGTTCAAGTCAACCATCTTCATCATGCTCAACCCAAGAAAATTTTCACATCAGTCTTCGGCTGTGCGTCCCAGGCCTTCTGCAGAATGTGGCCCAGCCCTCTCCTGAACCAGGCATCACCAATCTTCTCCACCCAGAGTACGTTGACGATATGAACAAGCCCTTCGTGGTCCATATTGACATCAAACTGTTCCTGCGAGAACACGTGCGAGCCCTTGCGCTCTGTAGCAGCCGAGATGGCAATGAATTCCAGGCGCTCCTCGCCGTCATAGTTTGATGACTGCACCCCTAGCCAGCCGTCGTGGGAGCGAAATGATCCCGCCCACCGATTCCCTTTGGCCCAGATGTTACCCACGGCCACCGGAGGTTTCTCGGAGTCGCGACGACTCAAGGTGCTCGCGAGTTCTATTTCAAAGTAGGCAGATTGTGTCGCGAAGGAGAGATAAGGGCCAGGCAGAGCAACCTCCTGAGCAGCTGGTTCGTAATCACCTTCCTCAGGAGGGTCGTCAACCGGAATCGGGTATTTAAACGTGGTCGTGTCGTCACTGTCATGCTTGAAACCTTCTCTCCCCCTGGACCATCCTTGCGGCAAGGCCTGACCTGCACCTTTCCTTGATCGCATATCCCGGTACTGCAAGCCGGAATTGTTGATTGGTGCTGTGGATGTCCTGTCCGTCACGCTCCAGGCGATGGTAGGCTTGATCCGGAATGCATGAGGTGCGTCTAGTCTTTTCCCGCTCAGACCTCGCTTCACTGTTGGCTGTGTGGTCTGCGCAACGTAATCCGCCGCTGCTCTCCATAGCACCAGATCCACGGGAACACCATCGAACCACCAACCCATCCAAGACCAGGAAGGTAGGAAGGGCGGTTTTGTCACAACACGTCGGCGAATCGTAGTGTCGGGCCTCCATAACAGAGCAATGTCGAGAAACATCAAGGGCATGCCATAGAGAAACCCACCTGGCCATATCTGAGACAGGACTTGTGTTACTCCCGAGAATGCCCGCAACGAATCTGCAACGGAGGATAGCTTCCTGCCGCTGTAGTCCATGCATATACGTGCATACTCGTCCATGTCTGGCCACGGCGCGTGCCTATACGCAAATATAGACTCCGTGGGTAGCGGCCCCATGCACTTAGGTCTGTTGGCACCACGCATTGCCTTCAATACTCCTGCAGGACTCCCCTGCCATAGCTCGCAGTGGCACTCCCATGTCATGGCCTCCTCGAAGAAAAAGACACAACGTCTAGAGTAGAGATGCTCCTGCATTGTCCACCCCCGGGACATCCACCTCGATTCCAGGACCAGCTCATCGTGGTCTTTGGAGCTAGGTCGGGGCGTTTTGCTCGCGTTGGGCGGTTGCGTTCTCTGTGGACTCAGAGGAGATATCCCCTCCCAAACATCCCCATGTGCCGCAATGATGGTCAGGTAGGCATTGGAGAAGACGAAAGGCATATGCCGCACATGTGCTTCCATCTCTGACGGGTCATCTTGCGCGATGCACAGCTGATCTATCCAGATGTACCTTATGCCAATCTTCTTGGCCAACCAGATGGCATCAATCATTGTTTGCGGGAGCTCCTCCTCGGGAATGCCATCGTCCTCCCACTCCTCGATTTTGTCCTTCTCCAGCACATCACCCTTGCCTCTTGTGCCGTTGACATAGCTCAGGGCGATATACCTATCAGAGGGCTGCGTCCTGACGAGGATCTTGTCCACCGCATCGACGAGCCGTGTGGGCCGCCAGGTCGGCTCCTCTTTATGCCCAGTAGACCCAGAGTTACAGTGGTGATCGTGCTCCCGGTTGCAAGTGTCCAGCCACTCCTTGAGCCTGGTAGCCGGAGGGGCCTTGTTCGTGGAGTCTTTGTGAGCGTTGGTGCCCGCGACAGAAGCGCGGCGCTGGATCGAGGCGGTCGTCTGCTGCCGAGCCTGTGACCAGGTGTCGCGCAGGCGGTCGGTGATGCTATGTCGCTTACTGGCCGGACCGGGGTCCCGTTCGCGTGGCCGCGACATTGCTTCGTACGAGGGACCTCTCTATGCGCGCGAGCACACAAAGAGGGAGAAGGAGGGTTGTAATCAGTGTGTGTGACACTGAAGATGTAACTACCTGCTTGCGCGGCAGCAGCTTTGCGATGGCCACCGCCTGCAGGCAAGACAACGTCTGACCGTCAAACTTGAGGATTATAATACAGGCCGATGAGCTCGGAGAAAGGGAAGGGAAAGGAAAAAAAACCGAAAGAGAACTGTGGCTCCGATCTGGTTCCAATTGGACCGACGGCAGCTGCGAGGGATCATTGATACAGCAATGCAGCAACGCAGAGCTTACAGCGCATTTGGGCGGTGATGGTACCTGACGCAAAGCTGCAGTAGTGGGTACCTTGCCTAAGCTGTGCTGTAGTCAGTGGAGCAGTAGCAACAACCCCACGTCCTTCAGCTCCCAACAGTGGATCCAGCTTGGACAGGTACTCCGTACTCCGTACGTAAGTTTCAACCTTAACCCGGCTCGTTCCCGCTGCCGGAAATCATTTGCGCGGGCCAGCCTTGCACACGTTGAAACTTTTCCCAACTTTGTCTCACTCATGATCCGAGACAGTGCCCGACTCAGTCAGTGATGACCACGACAGTCAAAGATATGTTCGCTGATCTACGGAGTACATATAGTTCTAACAATCCGACCAAGTGTCTTCTTGTAGTAGGATAGTGAGAGGTGCAATATGCCTACCTACAGAGTAATATAGCATCACATTTCGTTGCCCCGTCAACCAAGTCCTAGTTAGCTCCCGTCCAAGGCATTTGACAACGACTTCTCAACGGCCCGGTAAGAAGTGCAATCTGAATAGGCAGGACACGTAGACGTTTGTTTATACTGTATCCATTTCTTATTTTATTCATGTATCCCTCTCTATTTTTTAATCCTCTCGATCCAAACAACGCTCCCAAATCGTCCCAAGTCCTAATCCTCAATCTCATTTTATGATGCTACAGCCACGGCATGCTTACTCTTGAGCGGCCCTCTTGAGGCCCTTGACAAGCTGGCTAGTGCCGGCCATCGCCTCAGGCTGAGGCAGGCCCATAGCGGCGAGGATTGTCGGGGCAACATCGCCCAACACGGCGTCACCAGAGTCCTTCAGACCCCAGCCCTCAGGCGAGTTGGCCATGATGAAGGGCACCTTGTTGGTGGTGTGGCTAGTCTTGGGTTTGCCATCAGGGAACTTCATCTCCTCTGCGTTTCCGTGATCAGATGTGACGAAAAGGATGTAGCCCTCTTTCTTGCAACCCTCAAGGATCTTGCCAATGGCCTTGTCGCAGCTCTCAACGCCGATAATGGCGGCATCGTACTGGAGGTGAACACATTAGTTTGACATGAAATTTGAGCATGAGCTGCTATGACTTACAACACCAGTGTGGCCAACCATGTCAGGCGCAGCCAGGTTCTATACACAAATTGGATTAGCATCAAATCGTGAAGCATTATGGAGTCGTTAGCACTTACACACATGACGAATGGGTATTTTTTGTCAGCCATTCGCTTGCAAACTTGGTTGGCAACGCCATCCTGAGACATCTCAGGAGCCTGGTCGTAAGTGGCAACAGACTTGTTGGAGGGGACAAGGTCCTGGCTCATGTCACGCTCCTCGAGGTTGAAAACCTTCTCAACGCCACCGTTGAAGAAGAAGGTAACATGAGCATACTTCTCTGTCTCAGCGACATGAACTTGCTCGACGTTTTGCTTACCAAGCCACTCGGCCAGAACATCATCCATGCGCTGGGGCTGGAAGCAGACCTCGAAGGGGTAATCCACCTTGTACTGGGTCATGGTGGTGAGGTGAATCTTGGGGTAGGGGAAGTCGGGCAGGACAGATCGGTCGACATCGCCGAGAACCTGAGTAATTTGACGAACGCGATCTACAAGGCAATGAGCATTACTTCTGTACTAATGGAGGGAAACATACCGGATCGGTAGTTGAAGAAGAGAATGGTGTCGTCATCTATCTTCGGGTTAGTCGACTTGAAAAATCAGCTCAAGAAGGTCTTCATACCCTTCAGGCGGCGCTCCTCGCCACCAACGATGATGGGCTTCAGGAACTCATCACCGTTGTTGTTGCCATCTTTAGCGTAGCTGTCCTTGATAGCCTGGACAGGGTCATCGGTGGCGGTACCCTCGCCCAGTACCATGCCCTTGAGAGCGCTGCACTAGATCAGTAAAAATCATGACAACTCATCTTGAAAAAGGCTTACACTTCGATACGCTCCCAACGCTTATCACGATCCATAGCGTAGTAGCGGCCAACAACGGTAGCAATCTCGCCAATGCCAATCTCCTTGGCGGTGTCAAGGAGCTCTTGCATGTAGCCAGCACCACTCTTGGGGTCGGTGTCACGGCCATCAGCGAAGAAGTGGATGAAGACCTTGGGAACATTCATCTCCTTGGCGAGCTTGAGCAGAGCGTACAGGTGAGTCTGCTTCGAATGAACGCCACCATGGCTAACAAGACCCTGTAACACAGCTAATGAGTACGTGCGAAAAACACTCGTGGGGGATCAAGTCGATACGGGTACGTACAGCGAGGTGAAGACGACCATTCCCGTCAATGGCCCTCTTGAAGGTCTTGGTGAGAATCTCGTTCTTGCCGAGCTCACCCTTCTTGATGGTCTCGTCTGCCACGTATGTCAGTCCTGCATTCTTATGCCTGAATCCTCGAAACTCACCAATGCGGACAACATCCTGGTAGACGACACGACCGGCACCAATGTTGAGGTGGCCGACCTCCGAATTGCCCATGAGACCCTCGGGCAGACCAACAGCTGTGGAAGAAGCCTCAAGCTGGGTGTACTGGTACTTGGTCTCGGCGAAGCCGTCCATCACCGGGGTTTTGGCGTTGGTGATGGCATCGCCATCCTTGGGCGAATCCTTGCCAGGGACACCCCAACCATCAATCACAACTAGGTATTCGGTATTAGCTTGATTGTTTTCAGGATGGGATAGATGGCATGTTTGTTGGCATAGAGACAACTCTTTGTGCAGGTACACACAAGTCCAACAAGCTGCAAGAAATTAACGTACCCAGACAAGCCTTCTGTTCAGTCTTGCTCATCTTGGAGTACTTTTCTAGGATATCTTAGTGGTGGGACAAAGTAGAGCCTGAGGGGGAGGTTTCAATTATACTACTAGGTAGGCCTTAGGTGCAGGGAAAAAAAAAACATGGAGGGGCAATGAGGGGTCAGATGAGGTTAACAGTTAGACAGTATGTACAGGCACGCACGGCGCGTCAGATCGCGGATCGACAAGGAAACAACGGCACTTTAAAGTTTTCCTCCCAACACAACATTTGGATCCTACTAATGTTTAGTATTCAATTGGACAGAGCGAAGCCACCCGTATATTTCCTTTCTTCTTTTTTCGATTACCACATACTTTGGCGCGCCGATAACGATCCTTCTTTTGCGGCATTTATGTGAGGACCAGGCAGTGAGTGACGTCGCCAGGTAGTCAGTGCGATGTTGCAGCCCGCACATGACGAAGTGCCCTTTCCGTAGTGGGCATCTACAGTGCATATACCGTACACCGATGTCCCGCGGTCATCGAAAATATTCCACTCCAAGACGAGGAGCGAGCGTCAGCTCATTCATCTTTGCCACTCATTCAACATGTCAATATTTCTTAGGAAATCAAGGTGTCTAGACGATAAATAGTATCAGGGTCAACTGGAGACCTGGCAGGTTTCTCATCCATCACCCCCCCAAACTCGACAAGGAATCGAAGCATCCACCTATCCAGTACAAAGCTCGACGACATGTTGACACGGCACATCTCGTGGAAAGCTCTCAGACGCCCCATGATGCGATCCAACACAGGCCAGTATGGCCTCAAGTGAAGCAGAATCTCAAAGTTCTTCTCCAGCCTTTTCCGAGCATCAGCAATCTGCCCCTCATCCTCGCTGAAGAGCAGAGTATGGATCTGGACGGTCGAGGCGATGACGAGGACGTGGGCAACCATAAGATAGCGGACGTCGCACCCTGGGGTGAAGAATGCGCGATATATCATGTCGCATAGCTGAGCAGAATGACTCTTGCAGCGGGTGGAATACACCCGAGCACGGGATCCCTCTGGCTGGCCAGTGCCAGCATGCAAGAACTGGTAGTAGAGGAGCTGGCCGAAATGATAGTACCCCAGATAGACAGCCGCGAAGTCACGGCCCAAGCCATTCATTTGGAACCAGCGGAAGTTGTCCTCATTATCAGATACATCATCAGGCTTTTCCCTCATCCATTTATCCAATTTTTCCTCCAGACCCCGTACCCCTTGATCGAGTTTTTCAGGGGATGGGGGCTGCAGAGCACATTCCTGATTGAAGTCGTTGACCTGGATGAGGATACGATTGAGTTTGATCATCTCCGTCAACATCGGTGTCCGCCGCTCAAAGATCGGCGTCGAGATGAGGCCGTCGGCCACTGGCGAGAGTGCAAGAAATGGGAGCTCATCCATGGGCAAGGGTGCATTGATGTCGGCTGGCATGAGCCGCGGCAGTTTGACGGCGGTAGATGACCAGACATCGGCCAAGCAAAGGGACCACCAGACTATAAATCATGTTAGATTCTTTGCATTCGTTACCCCCGCATCCTTCAGAAATACCAACCTCTAATGTCCATTTCTCGCTCCAAACGGCTCGATGTTGGGCGATTCGGAAGGCCCAGCATGTGTGCTAAGCGACAGGTCACAGAGTAGAATAGGTTCTCGGCGGCCGTGTCCCCATCTACAGTAGCGGCGGCCCCCAGCATAATACCCAGCTGAACAGTTTGCAGGCTGATGTCTCTGAGGTTGAATTGCCTTTCGGCCTCTGCGGAATAGATCCGTCCTCTTTCACGTGGCTCGATGCCCGCAAAGTAGGGGTTATTCGAGAATCTCGCGGCCAGGGCCAGAATGCCCAGCAAGATGGGTTCTGGGACTTGTCGTCTGGCTATCTCTTCCATGAAGGAAGGACGATGGAAGAGCCAATGAAAGACATTATGTATGTAGTCAAAGTATAGGCCTACCAGCTCGATAATGATATCCAAATCAGGCAGTCTCGTAAACCGCTGGTCAATGCTGCTACTAGGAGAGGCCGACTCGTTGTTTGTGGCGGATATGTTATGAGCATTGTGTCCCTGATGACTTATCGCTCGCCTCTCATACCACCCTCCACGAGGTAGTTCGTGAACACAGGCAATAGCCTGCAGCTGGCAGTAGTCACATTTATCATGGCCCGGCTGTATCTCGCACCTCCTTCGACGGGCACTATTAATAACAACAACGAGTTAGCCGATGGGCGTAAATGCAACAAGGTGCAAGCAAGGCCATGGTTTTTTATCCAAAGGCAAAAAGTCGAGAACAATATGTGGAGGAATGCCGGCAACTCCTCAAGAACAGCATACGGGAATGGCACGTATATTTGCGAGGAATTACATATATGAATGACACTTGAAGCAACGTGGCTCTATAGCAGACCCAATGTCCCCTCCATCCTGGTTGGATTAGACCGATAAGGAAACATTTGTCTCACATACCGACATGCCGCACAGGCTTTGGGGCGTCTCATGCCCAGTAATAGACCGACGAGGCATCGCCCCCGTCCAATCACCGATGGCACAACCAGCCAATCAGTGGAAGCTTCACTTCCAGGAGCAGGTGACTAGACTGCAATGCGGGAGAAAACCGTTTCGGCGGCAAGGGAGGACGGAATATGCGGATATGGGGAAGCGCGGCGCCGTGAATGAGTAATAGTAGGGAGTACGATCCGATGAGGGTCTGAAAGAGTCGACGGCGGGCTCGCGGCGGGAAAGTTGAGGGAAAACTCTGCCTTGGCAACGATCCTGGTATTGATCGTCGGAATCAGTCTTGACGCAATATTCGAGGTGTTGATGATGATGGAATGAAGTAATAAACATCAACTCATTGCTATATGTCTTTGAAGATATTCTCAGTTTTTGATGATCGATACAAGCTTCAAACAGCTCGAGTCTTACGAAGACGGCGTCGCCATCAATCATGTTTATAGTATATAGGCGTAGGAATCTGTTAAGATTTCCGAAGAACATCCGGTCGAATGGCCAAACGGTCAAGGCGCCAGTCTCACACACTGGAAATCCGGGTTCGATTCCCGGTTCGACTACTCTTCTTTCTTTTTTTTTTTTCCTTTTGCGTTGATGTCTTCTAATTTGATAATCTTAACCATATTGCTCCGTACACAAAATCTACTTAGGTCGTTTAAGCGCATTTGTATGTATGATGACGGCCAGTTCGCCGCTGACAGAGTGGAAAAGAAACAAAGCCAATGCCCGTACCACCTTGGTGGCTCCAGGAAATTTTGACAATCATGTTGCTCCAATAACAGGAATCACGGCTGTGCTTTCCATCAAAGTAACTTATAGCATGAGATGAGAGCATTGGGGTGCCAAATAAGTATATTTCAGTACCTTGGATTAGATAGTAGTAGAGGCTACCGAGATATTGGATCTAGTAAAAGTGCGAACCTGGGTCACTGGTACAGACTTTGGCATATTCGTCACTACCACATATAGAGGCATAAAAGTATTCCTTCGGATATAGACTTTTAGCTTTGGAAAGCAGTTATTAGGACAGGTAGGTCAACGACCGATCGCCGCTATCGGCTCCAAATCTAGACATGTATTACTCCGTACACAAAGGTTGAACTGCCTTCATTCCTCACGAAGCCGGCCCTAAAATCGGCTCCGACCAGGAAGCTTAATGGTAAATATCAATCGTCTTTTATATTTTCCAGACAACGAACAGACGACAAAGTTCATAGCGCTTATGCGAAAATGACGCGCTTCCGCCAATGTATCGATCTACACGCAGGTCAGGTGAAGCAGATCGTCGGCGGTACCCTGGATTCCATCAAGCAGCTGGAGCCGTACTGCTCCGAGTTCCTCATTCATGCGGCGGATAACGAAGGGTTCCAGAAAGGCATTGACGAAAGACTAGTACAGAAACTAGCTGAGTGGTGTTCGATCCCGGTAACATATGCAGGAGGAGGCCGAAATCTTGAAGACCTGGAGCATGTCAAGCGTCTGAGCGACGGCAAGGTGGATCTAACGGTCTAACCATTGGTAGCGCACTGGACTGCTTTGGCGGTAGCGGTGTCAAGTCTGAGGATTGTGTGGCGTGGAACAAGCAGCAAAGCCCGTGATAGCCTACTCCGTACTCTCTCTCACGGCATAACGAAAGACGTCAACAGATATGCAGGTGTTCCCACTAGTTTTGCTCGTATCCAGGGATGCATCACGGCTTGCCACAGATGCGTCCAGGTTGTGGCTGGTAACGCAGGCGTAAACTAGAGTTGTGAAACTCCAATCAACAGTGATAGAGAGAATAATAAAGAGATGGAGGGTGGGAACCTAACTTGGAGACGGCGGATCGACAATTAAGTGTGACATGGGTGCAAGGGGTTAATAACAGCACTCTGTACGGGCATTGGTCGAGGCGGTCGAGCCCAACTTTTTTTTTCGGTTTTTTTCTGTCTAAACCGTGGAAAGAAGTTGCAAATCGCCCATTGTTGGCATCATGCAATTGTGGCAGGGGGTTCTTGGTGGAGATGTGAAGGGTAAGCAACCGCCACGGCAACGGCAAAAAGTTGAGACCAAAATAATCCATGTTTACCTCATGGATGTCTTTGAATGTCTTTGAATTAGGTAGGTAGGCCTAGTATTACTATTGCCTCCCTCTGAAGGGTTGTGAAATTATTATCAAAATAGCGCAAAGAAATAAGGAAGAATGAAAAAAAAATAAGCTGCGCGACCATGTGACAGCCACCATGCACGCACACTAGTAGTTGCAGGCGGCCATGAAGTGACCTGATGGAGAACTACAGTAGTAATGGTGGGAATCGGTTGCTGGTTGGTTGGTTCCATGGGGAAGACCAACGAGCTGAGCGGCGGCTTGCTTGGAACAATCTCGAGTCCATTTTCCAGTTGTTCCTGGCTTTGTTTTGCGGGGTGTAGCAATGGGCAGAAATGGCACAGGCTAACAGGTACACCTAAGCTGCGGCCTAAGGTTAGTAGGTCGACGACAATGGGGCGTTTCTGCCTTACTTGTACATTGTAAGCTTTGTCCCCGTCAGGCTGCCTTTCTTGGTTTGTCGCAGACAAATTAGCGTGACCTAAAAACCCTGGCAGAGGTGTGGTAGCACCATTTGTAGAGCACTAAGCAGGGGCAGGTTGCTGGGGTGATCATAGCGGGATGTGTTTGTTTTGGGCGCAACGAATGAGGGACGCCGAAACGGAGGGGACTGATTGCCGCCCTTAAACACTGCAACTGGCAACCACCAACCCCTCCTATCATTCCTTTCCTCTCCCCAAGAACATCACCGACTTCTTCACCGCCGGATTGCTAGCACAAATCATATTGCAATCGCCATCGGCTTCCGTTCTTCCTTCGTTCTGCTAGACAGGCAGCATTTATTTCTCCATCGCTATTTTACTTGTCTTGTGCCCTGCACGCACCCTTTTATTTGTCACTCTGCCGCATTCCGACGCCGCTTTCTCTTGTGTGTTTGATTCATCTTGCATACCAATGCATCACCCCAGTTTGCAAGATTGCCACCTCTCGTAGAAAACTGCCATCTGGTGATCCCTCAAAGCACCAGCATGGCATCTGAGCCAGTAGGCATTCCTTAGCACTGCATGTCCTTAGCCCCCAAACCCGCTGACCGACATCACTTCAGGTTCAGCCACTGCGTATAAACAAAAGTCCGCCGCAGCAGACATCACCGTTCAAGATGTCCCGTCCTCTATCAGAACTCTCTCCGATGGAGCAAAGGCGTAATTCGCCCAGCTGGCACCAGCCTAGCACATCGCCAAAGGTTTGTTGCATGACCTATTGCAATTGATAGACCTCCAGATGCGCCCCCCTATTTGGAGATTAGCATTGAGTCGCTGACCCCGAAATGTTTAGAAATCTGCACACAATTCCGACTCATCTCCATTCCAGTCGTCGCCGCTTGACTCAGCCACATCCCCTCGCCTATTCTGGCAAAATCGCAACTCGGAGAATATGCTCTTCGGGGGCCGCACCGGCTCACCGTCACCAACTCGCCGGTCCTCAATCGAGCGTCTTCAGAGAGCTTCTCGCGTCAAGAACAGCAACATCCTCGCGCTTGAGCAGAAGCAGGAATATGATCCCACTCGGATTCCCAAAATTGAGAGACCCCTAGCAAAGGTCCAAGGCAACGCATTTGGCACATACAGTTCTGGCACCTTCAACACCCCCGATCGTACTGAGCGACCTAGCACCGACTTCAGCCAGAGCCAGAGCAGCACTTCAGACGCAACAATGACGAACCCCAAGGAAGAGGCCACCTCCCCTAGGCCCCTAAGCCGAGACGACGGCTCCCCCATCAAATCGGCCATGTCGCCATCCAAATTCAAGACCAGCTTCGACTATGAGACGGGGACATGGTCAGCAGACACATCGATCAATGAGCGCGAGCTACCACCCGGACGTGGCTTCCACCGCCACGCAAAGAGCGTCACGTTTGATAATGCGCCTCCCCAGGTTAACGAGTATGAGATGGCTACTCCCGATATCTCTTCCATTGGCACCAACTCGCGCGAGGGCAGCTACGACTCTCTCGACGACGACGACGACGATAGCATTCTATATGACCCGATGCATGGTGACTTGCATGAGGATAGCTTTGACGCATCTCTTGAGGACACCGATAAGACTCCCGTTGTTGGTCCGGATGATTGGCGCGGCGATAGCCCCATGACGCCGGGTCGTAATACAGCGCACTGGGAAGGCAGTCCCATGCCCGAGAGCACGCCACCAGCTTCAACCTACGGCCGTCAGCAAGCTAGGCGAACGGATTCTAGCACCTCCAGCATAGATCACCGCCCCTTGCCTCCACTGCCAGGCATGGGACATGCCAGAAGCCACTCAGCGGGATCCGCGCCTGACTCGCCCAGCCTGTCTGCCACGTCCGAGAGAATGCCAGGATCACAAAGGAGTCTTCCCTCGCCACCCCCTGCCCCAGGTTCCAAGTCCGATATTCAGAATATTGGGAGTCCCAAGATGACGCTTGAGGAGAGACTCAAGCTCATGATGCTTTCTGAGGATGGAAACGGAAAGACGGCTGCTGAACAACAGCGCGAACGTCGCCTTAGGCGTGCGAATGGCCGCGACAGATTCGGCAGCCCTTCTTCTGAGCCCGAGTCTACCACAAGTGCTCTCGAGGCTGATGAGGTTGACGACACCATCGCGGACATCTCTCTTTTGGACGATTATCAGTTGCCCAAGCGTATCTCTCGCGAGTCAATCATGGCTAGGGTGAATGGCAACAAGGACACGGAGAAGGAGTTTGACTACAACTTCTCCTCACCTGTGCCTGATTCTCCCCAGCGCAGCCGGACCAGAAGCAGGAGCCCTGTTGAAAGAGCAGCGTCATTGGATCCAGACGTCCCTATCCCTTCAACTGAGGATTCCATGCTTGATATGGATGATGACGAGGAGAGCATTATGGAGGGAAGCGTTATCATCAACAGGGATGCCGCAACATATGAGGACGATGACCAGAGTGATATCCTCGACATGTCAGAATATTCGGACATGGACCGAGAAGACAGCCTGAGCTCCGAGGGCAGCATTCTGCGAGACGATGAGACCGGCAGCCACTACTCTGACCAGAATGAGCTGCCCTCGCTAAAGGGTGACGCTAAGTTGTCCGACGATGAAGGAGCCGCTACACCCCGTGGTCCTTCTCCTACGCAAGAGAAGGCCAACGGCCTAACTGGTGCACTACCTGATCTTGGCCCAAAGCATGCGGCTTTCTCTCGCGACTTTGAATCGTACATGGTACCCAAGTCGGAGCAAACTGAGGTCGAGGAGGCTAAGCCTAAGGAGGTCCATGAGGATCTTGACAACTCTCAGCGGCCGCTCACTCCCCCAAG
This sequence comes from Trichothecium sympodiale, assembly GCA_003012115.1. Taxonomy (NCBI): domain Eukaryota; kingdom Fungi; phylum Ascomycota; class Sordariomycetes; order Hypocreales; genus Trichothecium; species Trichothecium sympodiale. The sequence goes on along the minus strand of PXOB01000022.1, from coordinate 35,966 downwards.
TCAACGTCGTTTGTCCAAGCCCGAATACGATGGCTCCGGCTGGGGTGAGCCAGACGAGTTTGACGATGATGAGCCCGGCACACCAAACTCTGTCGTCCATCATCCTGCCGACGAGCAGCAGGATCCGGAGCCGGAAGAAGATGATCGGATTCAACTCCCTTCACCCGCAGAAGTTCCTGAACGTGTTGCCACTATCAAGGCTTCAGGTTCAAAACTAAAGACTCGTGTTTCCAACACACCCTCAGACCTCGCTGCCATGCGCGAAGCTCGCCGGCAAGTCAGCATCGAGGTGCCCGTTGTGCCTCCAATTCCCGACAAGCACCGTAACCGCATGTCGCAAGACTTTGCTGCTGAGCCCGTCACCAACGAGGACACAGCTGCCAATCAACCTGATCGTCGCCCCAGTTTCAAGAACCGAAGCTTGACACTGGACCTTGACCTCGGCCTTAGCCTTGACCAGGACTTTGACCGTGTTATCGAGAACCAAAAGGTTGCTATGAACCCTCCCTATTTGCAACAACCACAGCCTCGCCACAATTATACCGGCAGACAAGTGTCAGCCGCAGCTCCCCAGCAAGACCAATCCTCCGATCTATATGAGAAATATGCTAACATAACTTCACGCCCACAGCGCGGCTACCTGATGAGACAAAATACCAAGCTTGTCACTGCAAGTGACAAGGATGGCGATGATGCATGGAAGGCTCGCTCTGCTGGCAACTCGCCTGTAAAGACAAGTCGCCCCCAGTCATGGACCGTAGAGCCATGGAATAGCAAGACCCGTCGAAACAGCGTACGCAAAACATCCGGTTCTGGCAACCCTGTCCCACGCGGACCAGTGCCTCCTATGCCCGGGCAACAGAGCAACGCAACCGCACTAGGGCAGGTCGCTGAAGAGGAGCCAGCAGTCGAGGCTGCAACGCCTGAGAGTGGCGAGCGTGGTCGCCTCTTTGTCAAGGTCATGGGCGTCAAAGACCTTGACCTGCCAATTCCCAAGAGTAAGTTTCGTGGTGCAAAAAGTCTTCCCGTCAATATACTGACAACAACAGACGAGCGAACATGGTTCAGCTTGACGCTAGATAATGGCGTTCACTGCGTCACAACTGCCTGGTTGGAGCTAGCGCGCAACGCTCCCATCGGCCAGGAGTTTGAGTTGGTTGTACCCAACGACCTAGAGTTCCAGCTTACTCTGAATGTCAAGCTTGATAAGCCCGCGCCTATCCAGCTGAACGGCTCTACAGCCAAAACGACGAAACCCAAGTCCACTTTCAGTAGGGTCTTTGCGTCACCCAAGAAGCGCAAGGAGATGGACCTTCGCCAACGTGAGGAGGAGGAGCGTGCCCAGAGAGACGCGCAGGCGCGTCAGCGGGGCCCTGCCAATTCCGCATACGAACTTCTATCACCCTTGGCTGCAGAGGACGGTAGCTTTGCACGTTCTTATGTCTGCCTCAAGGAGCATGAGCAACGCTGCTTCGGTCGACCATACATGGCCGAGATTGCCTGTTTCAACGAGTGGGCTACCGAGGAGGCTGGTTTCGCGTCGAGCGTCAAGAGTAAACGCGGCAATACAGCCGTTGTCAGACGTGCCCCCTACAAGATTGGCAAGCTTGAGGTTCAGATGCTATTCGTACCTCGTCCCAAGAACTCTTCAGAGGAGGATATGCCCAAGAGCATGAACTCTTGTATCAGGGAGCTCAAGGCCGCTGAGGAAAGGCTGTCCCGAAATTATGAAGGCCATCTGAGCCAGCAAGGTGGCGACTGCCCCGTAAGTAGACGCACCTCAATCAGCGTACAGGACCCTATACTGACCATCTATAGTACTGGAGGCGCAGATACTTCAAGCTTGTGGGCACAAAGCTCACAGCTTACCACGAGGCTACTCGCCAACCTCGGGCGACGATTAATCTTACCAATGCTAAGCGAATGATTGATGATCGGCGAGCGTTGACCGAGAAGGAAACTCTGGGCCGAGGTGGTAAGCGTCGCCGCTCCGCCTTTGCCGAGGACGAAGAAGGTTACATGTTCGTCGAAGAGGGCTTCCGCATCCGCTTCAACAATGGCGAGCTCATTGACTTCTACGCTGATACTGCCGAGGACAAGGAGGGCTGGATGAAGATCCTCTCCGATGTCATCGGCCGCGGAGACGGTGTCGTAGAGGAAGATGCCAATGGAACCCGGTCACGGGCCAAGTGGTGTGAGCTCGTCCTCAAGCGGGAAGAGCAGCTCCGCAAGCGGGCAGAAGGCCGCCGAGTCCACTCACGGACGAAGAGCAGCTTTGTCTAATTAAATGTGTCCTTGGCTGGACAGATGGGGATGTCTTGATGTGTAAGAATCGGCAATTGTAGATACGAGGCAGATGCGGTACGGTACGAATTGCATTGACGACTCGGACCTGGGCCAGGCGTTCCGGGCGGATCTGGTTGAATCATTTGAGTCCGGTGTCTGATTTTGCGGGGCATGGAAAGCAAGCAAGCAAGTTATTTGGTTTTTGATTTTTTCTTCTTTTTTTATTTCTTTGCGGAGCGGCGGTGAAGGGAGGAGGTATTGCCTTTCTAGAAGATCGAGGACGTGCTCTATTCCGCGAAAAGCCAATGGAATTCGTCAATTTTTTTTTCTCTTCTTCTAATTTTTTTTCTACTCAGAGAGGCGCAGGATGTACTATTTTGTATTACACATTAAAGAACATAATGGACGAGCAATCTTCATTAAAAATTTGCGCGACCGTGTGTGAGTATACCATGAGTATTGCTCACCGTCTTTACACCTGGCAATAATACCTGGGTAGCCTTCACGAAAATTGGGCGGCCCATGTCTGTGGCCCTGGTTAATCAACAGCGCCGTTCTTGCTCGGGCTTTGATCTAGGTACCCTTACTCCGTACTCAGTGGTGCTTAATTTGAAAAGGACAGGTGCAGTATACACGCAGTAGTAAATGCAAGTATCATTCTCAACTTTCATACGAGTTACAATCCCTTCGAGAGGAAGCCTGGCTCGCTGTGGCGGCGCAACAGGCATACATGGCCCTTAATCTGAACCTGATTCTTACAAGGTCGCAAGGATAAATAACGGCCTCGGGCTAGGTTAATTATAGGTCGGACCTACTAGGTTATATAGTTAATTCGTATACGAAATACTATAGAAAATAAAGGTTATTAAATTAAGGTTCTAACTAATATCTTATATATATCCTATTAGCTATAATTATAGCTTCTATCCGACTTTATATACTTTTAATTAAGTCTTTTATTAATTTATTTAATACTATATATTAAATTTCTATTATAACTTCCTTTAGCTAATTATAATTTATATTTTCTTTTAAAAAGTAAAGCTATATATATTTTTTTATTTAATACTATATAGTTTTAATTAAGTTTAGATTTAAGGAATTTAACAGCTAAAATATAAAATAAATATTATATTTATTAAATTTATTTTAAGTAAGCTAAGCTGTATATAAAAAGGTATTATCCTATATAAAGCTTAATTTATAACCTTTAAATTATTTTAATTATAATAAGCTATAGATAAGTAAAATAACTCGCTTATAATAGCCTTAAGCTTAAATTATATTTTTATTTTTTTTAAAAAAAAATAAAAGCTTTTATTAAATCTAGAATATAACACGTGAAAGGTACGATAAGCTAGGTAGGCACAAGAAGGTAGGTCTCTCTTCGTATAGTGACTAAAGCTTGAGTTCTCTCCTGAGTATGACTACTCGTAGAGAACTCCTAAGGTACTCCTAGTGGATCCACCACGTGATCCTAGGTGACACGATGACCCGGGGTGTGTTACATAGAAAACCTTAATTAAAATATCTATTTTTTTTCTAATAGACTTATTAAATTATATAAAATAAATCTAGCTTTTTTTTTATAAATAATTTAAGTCTATTTATATTACTTTATAATTATTTAAATCTTATTAATTTAAAAGATAGACTTTTATTAATTAATTATTTAATTTAAATAAATTTTAATAAAAGCTAATTATTATTAATAATATCTTTTATTTATTATTAGCTTAGCTTTTATAATTTATCTACTATAGCTTTTTCAAGCTAAAGTAGACTTAAAGACTTATTTAAAATAGTTTTAATTAATAATAAATAGAATTTAATAAAAATATTTACTTATTAATTATAGATAAAGAAATTTATTAAATAAAATAATTAAGCGATTTTTTAAATAAAGAAACAATTAACTTTTCTTTTTTTAAGGTATTATAAATTTTATATAAATAATCCGAACTTACTTAAGAAAATAGCTAGTTTTTTAGCTAATCTCTTTATAAATCTATTTAAAATTATATAAGACTTAATAGTAAAATTAGCTATTATAATTAAAAAAGTATTTATATAGGCTAGGCTTTAATTAATTGATTAGCATTAAGCTAAGTAAATTAAGTAGGTTTAATAATAGTATTAATTTAAATAAATTAGATTTAATAAAGGTTAAAGCTTTTATTTAAATAGGTTTAATTAATTAAAAAAAGGATAAAAAAGATAAAGTTTAGGTCGGATAAAAGAAAGGGGTTTTAAGACTTTCTTATATATATATAGCTAATTATAAAAAGTAGGCTTTAAGGCTAATTATAAAAAGCAGGTTAGGGGCTCGTTTTTCGTACGGCTAATTTCTAAAAGTAGGGCTAGGAAATACGTAGCCCGAGGCCGTTATTTATCCTTGCAACCTTATATACACTTCCATTATATCGGACACTATAAGCCTACAAATAAGTATAGGTAGGCGAGTACATAGCAGTACCTAGTCGCTTGATAGTAGCAACTTCACGTAATCAGCGTTATCGATTGCTATCTATTGGACGCCATCTGCGCCCCTTGTCGACGTCAGCCAGCTGAGGCGCAATTAGCTAGCGTGGCTGCACAATACGTACCGTTGGTGCGGGGACCAGCATGAGAAACGGCGCGGGAAGGGTTTCAGGAGGTACAGATACCTCCATGTAAAGCGTTTCGAGGCTCTGTGCTGGCCCGAGCAACCATCCCCGTCAGCTTAGCTTGCTTGCATTGAAGCTCCTGTCCTGGCCATTTGCAAGTATCACAGCGCCAATTTCACCTTCATCCTCGACACCCATCTCCTCTTCTCCTCCCGCTTCCCGTCTGTAGCTGTTTGTTTTTTCTTCTTTTTTTGCTGAGCCGCAGAATTACGAGATGGCGGGAAGATTTGTTCGCGCGTCGAAGTACCGTACGTTGGATCCCCTCTACCTCCCTCACCTCTCCCCTCTACTCGAGCCTCTCGGACGCTTTTGGCAAAGATCTTGGAGCCAATGCTGACTTTGGTATTTCTTCTCGTCTAGGACACATCTTTGGAAAGTCTACAAGGAAGGAGTTCTGCTATGACAATCTGCACATTAGCCGCAATGCTTGGGACACAAACTTGGTCAAGGTGCGCGCTCCTGTCTTCGTCTTGTGGCACCAACGGCCGATACATCGTACGACCGACAGATCTGTGAGCTGGGGATGCTAACATGAGAGGTGGAATGGATAGGCCAATCCCGAGTACCTGTCGGTGAACTGGGACTCCTCTGGCGGTGGTGCCTTTGCCGTCATTCCCCTGAACGAGAAGGGCAAGCTGCCGGATCAGATGCCCCTATTCCGTGGCCATACTGCCGCAGTTCTCGACACCGACTGGTGAGTGGGCATGATACTTGCCGGTAGAAAATGGCAACACGGCTAACTACATATCTCAGGAACCCTTTCAACGATCGTATTGTCGCCTCGGCCTCCGAAGATGGCAAGGTCTTCATCTGGGAGGTCCCCCAGAACTTTACACTTTACACCGACGCCGAGGAGGTCACCGATGTCTACCCTATTAGCAAGCTTTCTGGGCACCCCAGGTAATCATTTGAACGCAAGCAATCTAGTAATGCATATGCAGCGCGCTGACAATGTTCCAGAAAGGTCGGACACGTTCTCTTCAACCCCGCGGCCGAGAACATCCTCGCCTCCGCCTCGGGCGACTTCACCGTCAAGATGTGGGATATCAGCACCGGCCAGTCGCCCTTGAGCCTCAAGCACACCGATATCGTTCAGAGCCTGTCGTGGAATGCCAGCGGCAGCATGCTCGTTACCACTTCGCGTGACAAGAAAATCAGGGTCTGGGATGTACGCCAGGAGAAGCCTGTCCACGAGGCTCCTGGCCACGCAGGTGCCAAGAACAGCAGAGCCGTGTGGATGGGCGAGCACAACCGTTTCGCCACGACAGGTTTCTCGAGAATGAGTGAGAGGCAAATTGCCCTTTGGGAGCCTGGGAGGGACGAGCCCATTGGTGGATTCACTATGCTAGATTCCATCTCTGGTGTCTGCATGCCATTCTGGGGTGAGTTACACTTGCTCATGTTCGAGATTGCACCGCAGAGGCTGACTATATCGTAGATGATGGTTCCAACTGCCTCTACCTTGCTGGCAAGGGGTAAGTTTCACCTAGATCTAACCCATGATGAGCTCGCTGACCCCTTTTTCTTGCACAGTGACGGCAACATCCGCTACTATGAGTATGAGAACGACAAGTTTGAGTATTTGAGTGAACACAAGTCACCCGATCCTCAGCGCGGTATCGCTTTCCTGCCTCGCCGTGGCATCAACGTATGTTGACTTCTTTACCATACCTGCGAGACACAATACTAATAATATGCCAGGTCCACGAGAACGAGGTCATGAGGGCTTTCAAGACAGTCAACGACACGCATATCGAGCCCATCTCCTTCACCGTTCCTCGCCGTGCCGAGACCTTCCAGGCTGACATTTTCCCCCCCGCGGTTGGAATCAAGCCTGCCGTTTCTGCCCAGGAATGGCTCGACGGCAAGACTGCCGTTCCTAACAAGATCGACCTCGAGAGCGTATATGAGGGCACGGCCCCGAAGGAGGTTGCTTCTGATTACAAGCCTCCAGCTCAGCCCACTCCTGCGCCTGCGCCTGCCGCCAAGCCTGAGCCCAAGGAGGAGCCCAAGCCAGCACCAACCGTCGCCCGCACTCCTCCTCCCTCGGTCAATGACCAGAAGAAGTCTATGTCAGCCATGGCGAACAAATACCAGGATGATGAGGAAGAAGCCAAGGACGACGACGAGACGTCCAGCTTCGAGGAGATTGGCCGTCCTACTCCCCGTGGCTCCGTGCCCATCCGTGCCGACCCCCCTAAGCCTGTTGTCGCCACTCCTTCCAAGCCCCAGACCTCTTCCATTCCCCGCAAGGTCTCGTCGCCATCTTCTCCAACGCTCGCCAGCAAAAGCAGTCCCTCCGCTCAGGCCACCAGCATCCCTGCATCTGGATCTGAGACTTCCCTCGACCTTATCAAGACCCTCCTCGAGAACCAGACCAAGATGATCAACGCCCAGAACGACAAGATCGGCGTCCTCACCGGCGAGATCGAGGGTCTGAAGAAGAAGGTCGGTATGGGCTCCCACGACCAGAGCGAGCGCATCCGCCAGCTGGAGCTGGAGCTTGAGGAGGCTCGTTCCTAGGGGGACGCTAGATTCACGCGCAAGAAGATGTTGCCTCGATGATTTATAGAAGCGGTAGCGGTAGCGTTGGCGATGGAGGAAGGATGGGGCAAGTGGTTTCTCTTCTTACTGTAGATCTTGGAAAGGAGGTGAAGCAAATGCAGTGGAACGAGTACGCAGTGAGGAAAGAAGTTGGTAGTAGTGTGTATATTTCCCGGCGAATCATAGAAACTAACATTGCGTTTTTTCAGGCGAATGATGAAGAAAGAACAAAAAAAGAAAAACTCTGATGGGATGTTCGTTTGTCACAGCATTCCAAAGTCAAGTGATCTATGATGATGAATGCTATCCACACGTGGGATTGGTTCTTTGTGGTACGTTGGATGTGCGAAGCACAACCTCTACACGATGAGAGAACGCAGTATTGATCCATTTCAATCGTGTTCAATTACAAGTATATTACCATTTGCAGAGTTGGGATTAACCCTGATTGCACGGAGTAGCGAGGTAGAATGAGAAACCTCTAGGGTAGGTAAACTTGACTGCTGCCTCGGAAGCTCACGAAAACTCACGAAAAGGAGTGGAAAAGGAGCCGAGACAATCATAAACACACTGCACCACCATTGCCAACTCTAGGAAAAGTAAGACGAAGAAAAAAGGGGGGGAGGTTGCCCAGCAATGGAAGCATTGCGCATGGCAAACAGATGAGCACCACTCGGCAGCCTTCCCCGTCGAGGCGGGGGTCAGGACTTGGACTCAAGTGACTCCCTGCTCATGCATGCATGCATGCATGCATGCCTGGTTTACTATTAATGATTAGTCGTTACATATTACCCATCAACCCATCAACCTTTCCTTTCCAACCCCCCCTGCCTCTCTCTCTCTCTCCCCTTGCCCTCCGCCCCTCACCGAGCAAGGTACGAGCCGGTAAAACTTTCCGCTCGGGAAAAGATTTCATATCGTTTCTATGCACCCGATGTAATATTAGCTAGCCCCCCTTCCCTGAGCCCAGCTGTCAAGGCAGGGAGAAAGAGAGGAAGGGGGAGGCCTAGGCTCTTCGCGAGGAGGTTAGACAGGGATCAGTGGGAGCCTCGTCTAGACCCCTTTGGCTTTCTAAGGAAAATGGGGACGTAGGGCGGAGGAATAGTCCGGACGGAGTGAATGTGAACAGCAGCCTCTGTTAGTCGGGTTCAGTGTTTATGTACTCCGTATGAGAAGGGAAATGAGAGTACAAGTAAAGCGGGTTTATTTTTTATTTTTTTATTTTTTTTGTTGACGAACCCGGATGCAGTCCGTTGCGATCAACAGGCGAGATTGGCTGACGGGAAGAGAAGGAGAAGCGTTTTGACGCGAGTACCAAAGCGCGAACACGTTGCTTGCCCGTTCGCCCGCAATGAAAATGACTTTTACAGACTCAATGCACCGGACAGAAAACTACCACTCGCTACAGCTACTCCGTAAAAACGAAGATCGAGATACTACATACCCGTACGGCGCACAAACACATAACAGACCCCCCCCCGCTTCTCGGCCCTCCCCGCCAGCCGTTCACTAGGGATACTAGTATCCGTCGCGGGACAAGGTGATTTTGGCAAACTTGATAGCGCAGAAGCTTGTTGCTACCTACAAGTAAAAATACAACTCGGTATAGGGTGAATCCAAGATTGATCGGCCAATCATGACCGGATTGACCATCGCGCTCTTGATCTGCAGCCTGTAAGTACTTGTAGGCGAGCACGTACAAGTAGGTAGTTGTAATCGTAGCCGAGTTGCTGAACAAAGTATCCCATCCCACGGGGACGGCAGGCGGAGTCGAGGCCGTATTACTTACTACTAGTCAATTGGCTTTGCATACGTTCAAGTCTTGGTCATGGAGCATTTTTTGGTCATCATGAATCGGGCCTCCGCTTGTGAATGCTGCGTTCAGCCCTGACTGATTGTGACGACGAGGTGCGTCAGATTCTTCTAGAGCAACATGCAACATGTCTCATGTTGTTCAAGTACCGTTTCATGTCTTCTCATAGAGTTTGGCTTCCATCAAGAAGACTGAATACGATGGTCCTGAAACCGCGGGGGGGGGGGGGAGTCTTGGCCTTTGGGGGCAGCAGCAAGTTGACGACGGCGCGATATCGAGGATCAGGGGGGGGGGGGGGTTCTGCAAGGCACACCAATCGGGTAGTAAACCACTCGAAAAAAGAAGAGAGAGGGGGAAAAGGTCCCCAGGGTAGTAGAGAGTTGTGTGTGTTTGCGCCATTTGAAGCAACGAGAGAGATCATGGACAAAAAATCTGTGTTCTCTCCTCCGTGTTGTAGTAGGATGGATGACCTGGGGGGTCGCGTTTCAGGTTGACAGTCCGGCGCTATGGGTGTTGACATGGGATGGGAGTGGTAGAGTGGGTTGGTGGTACCCCAGAGACAGACAGCAACCCTCCACTTGCAACTGCATCGTCTAGGCGACAAAAGACTTGTCGAGCAAGTCTGTAGCTTTTTGACGGCCAGCACTTTATTCAATCGTACATGTTATGGCTCCCGGGGGGCGGAGTACAAGTAGATATCCTGATGTCTTTGAGCGTCCTCACTTGGAAAGTTCCCGGGTGTGGAAGAAGTATATTTCGTATTGCATGTACATGGTAGTAATAGTACAACTACTAACTATATGTACAGCTTTAATGGTCAACTTCACGTATAGGACCTCCATGTTTTGCAAAGTCTCCAGCAGCACGCAGAAAGGATGGCGGTGGCTGGGAATCAGATATTGTCTAGCAACCCATCTGCAAAGGTTCAAGCGCTTACATATGTGATATGTAGGCAGGTACACACCCGGCAGTTACTCCCTGTCATGGATCAATAGGAATTGATGCTAGGCGTACGGAGTACTCCGTAAATGGAAGAACCCAAAAACTCAGCAGCCAGAGCTCCCGTAGTGTCTGCCTGCTTCTAGGTATTGCGGTATTGCATCACTTTCCGTGGGTCTCGAGTCTTCTGACGTAGTAGCAGTGTTGAGATGGGGTGCGAAAGACTGGTGGTGCCTTGATGGACGATTGGTTGGACCTACCTTGAGAATGGCGAGGAACAAAGGTACCAGTGGTTCCTTCCTTGATTGTTCGACCTTGGAACCGGGAGTTTTATCCATTTCTGGGTGACGTCAATACACACACTTGCGGAGTTGATCAAGATTGCCTCTGGAGTTCAACAAGAGTCGATGGATGTTGGTCAAAAGTTGCTTGATTCGTCTGGGGGTTATCCGGGGCTTACTACTTACTACTAGGCCCTGGGAAGAGGAAGAAGTCGGGTTTTTATGAAGCAACTTGCGGCTGACAAGTATCCAACACAAACCCGCTGTAGTATAGCAATCGGCTTATCTCTTCCATGTTTTGCTTGCTTCTGTCTTTTTTTTTTTCTTTTCTTCCGATTCTCTTTTGTTGTGCCATTAAGCAATATTCTTTCCTTTTTTTTTGCATCCCACAGAGAGTAATATAATGATTAAACAAGCGCATGATGCGTATACGAAATGCCGCAAATGTAGTAGCAAATCGTCGGCGGGACCAGCTGAACGATGTTGGAAAAATCGTAAAGTGCTAGGTGATATCCAATAAGTGCTCAGGGTCATCATCCCATAGACCTCCTACTGAGGCTTTGGTGAACACCAAGTGGCATGGTACTCTAGTCAGCCGATGTTCTGCTTGGTACTGCCTGTACACTCGACCCTATACGACTGGCGAATGAAACCAATCACCTTTAGCTTCACTAAAGTAAGCCCCGGGTTGGTGGGACATTGATGAGCAGTGAAGACGTACATGACCCTGATGCAGCAAGGCGTTTAAGACTTGGTATTGTCATCTGAGAAGCCCACCAGGGCCGGCCGGCCCTTCATGCGGCCATCTGCACAATGTTTTCCAATGCTTTAGGCGCCTTCAACAAAGAGGTCCAATTGTGACAATGTCACAAGGGCGGGCATGAAGAGCCCCTCTACCACGTAGATGGCATCGATTGGAGAATTCAGCCGCCAGCGTCCAACTTGGGTATATGTAGTTGTGATGAAAGGCCTAAAAATAGGTCATGGCCGCATCGCAACCGGCCTGCACGTTTGCTGGATCCCAGCCAACTACTCCGTAAACGTGTCTTCGAATATCAGAGCCTCGATATCGTTTGTCTTTACGGAGTACCATCAGAGGCTCTCCGCTGACATAATGTGATCAACGCAGCGTCCAGCATATCCCGAAACACACACAGCATACCAGGGCCCTGAGTTTCAGAAGGCTCAAAGAGGCAAAGGCGCTAGAGTTTGGAATGCCAACCGCCTTTTCGGGCGCTTCTTCGGCAAGTGCTGATGAATGTTATCTGTGGGCATTCCGAAAGGTGAAATCACGAATATCGAATATCGTTGCTGGCAAATCGGCTTTGTACCGGCACGTGTTGTGTGGGGGGGGAGCAACTTTGGAATTTAAAATTACAAAGGGGTTTTGCATCTTGTCGCAACCGATGCAACGGCAACCGCTTTCATCGCATCGCATCGCATCGAACATACCTATCATCCCCGAACAAGAGCAACTGCTCGGTGCGGTGCGCATATCAGCCCAAGTCTACTTGTATTAGGTGTTCCGTACCAGGCTCGTAATGAACACGATTTGGGAGGGAGGGGCTAGAAGCCCTAGATTGGTACGGCGGCTGGCGGCGCCATCATGAACAGCAAAGATGGCCAAACTTGACTTACCGCAACCCGCGTAATAGATCATGCTCCGCATCACTCATTGCAATACTCAAAAAACAAGTCTAAAAAGGTCCGATTCACTAGCCATATCAGCTCTTGCTCGTTAACATCGTAGTGGTGAGATGAATCTTTTCGAGTGCGAAAGGGTAGGTATGTATACATAGCATAATTACTTACATGTCCCCCCTTGATGAGAAGGCTTGATGGCTCCATCATGCTATGCTGTCCATATATTCGCCACAGCATCACCAGCATTGCTCGGTTGCATGTTCACGTGCATGTGTGATATCTCTGCTTTGCATCGATGCGACCAAGCGTCTCTCTGCGGGGTGATGGGCGGTAGAGACGAAGATCCCAAAGTACTCCGTAGGGTCGAGTTGAGGGGCAATGGCAGCGTCAATCTGAGGAGCCAATCATCTACTTGGTTGAGGTTAGCGCCCACCTGGATAACCTCTGAAGCAATGCAGCAGGCTCGTTTCATCTCTGACAGGGTATCGTCCTCCCGCCTTGGCCGCGCTAGGGCCAGCCACATCTAACGGATTGGTCTTGGGGGTACGGAATATGTATTATGTACTGTGGGACGTTGGGTTGCTTCGCGCCAGAAAGCTCCCTTTGACGTTTGCTAGAGTGACAAGTTGTCAGTTGTCGGCGTGATACAAATTTAGAAGGCCAACGCTTCAAAGCGGCCCAAGATTTAGCTGGCGATTTGAGTACTCCGTAGAAGTGTTGAGGAGGCACGACCACGGTCTAGGAAATCAGTGAACGCGTCTGCGCCGTCACAAGTCTCAAGGTATGCAATGCATCGAAGAGATAATTCTGGACCCTCGGCATCGTCGGTAGGCAGCTCTGTCAGTCTCTCTTCTCTTCTCTTCAGCTGTTTGTCAAGCCGCGAGCCGTTGGCGTTAAGACCGACGACCGCCAAGCTAACATCGATTCTAGAAAACGACTATTCCGAACTTTGTACTCCGTCCTGGCAGCCGAGTTGGTCTACAGGACTCCGTACTCCATGCACATCCTTTCGGTCCTGAGTCAGTTGCGTGCTTGCATTTCCTTCGCGTAGTACTCCGTAAAGCAGGCAATTTGACTCGTTCTGACCAGGCCAGGCAGGGCAAGGGGTACGGAGTTCGTCTTGTCTTCGTACTCGATGTGACTTTCGAGGTTGGCTATTAATATTAAATGATTTTGATGAAATTGGCGAGTCTGAGTTTTGGCATTGCATCTCCTAATATTGCAATATTGCCCCAACAATAGCAAGACAATGTGTGTTAAGTCATGCCCTTTTCGCGTTAAAGCCTCCTTGAGCTAATGGACAACGCTGTGGCGCACCATTAGCATGGCCCCCGGGGGGGGGGGGGTTAAAAAAACACTGACCCCAATCCTATTGCAATTGAAATGTGATGATGGTCGGTGTTTTTTGACACCCACTAGCATGGCGAACAAGGATTGACCCTCCGCGGGCTACATGTGGATCCTTCATGCCGGTCATAGCTGGGGGGGTCCCCTAGTCAAATGACCCAAAGCCGTTGCGAGAAACCACGTCCGTCCATAACGGCCCAAACGTGAGTGATATGATTGATGTACTGCCATTGGAGGACGCTCAAAGAAGGATCCGTTTTGTCGCTTTCCAAGCACAGCGCCTAAGTGAAGGGGAGAGACCATTAGGTTGTGTGGACATCCCCTGTGCGTCCCCAATCAAGAGCGCATCTGCATAATGCGCACGAAGTAGTATGTGTGCGACTTCTTGCATCCGGCTTCGCCAGTAATAGGTTGCTTGCTCCATAGCGGAAGGCGAGTGTAAGAATTGGGCAAATTGTTGTGGATTTGAAGGTTGGCAACATTACTTCGGCTATCGACCATGCCACCACCACCACCCCTTGCGCCTTTTTCCCAGTAAGTCAGTCCGCTCCGGTGGCTTCGCCAGGGGTGGTGGGGCTGAGCCTCTTGTGCATGCCTTGTACCTATATGTAGGTACATATAACACATGTATACTCCGTATACATCGTGGTTCAGAGACAGAAGCAAGGGGAAGAGAAGGGGGGCATTTATTTCTGCTTACCAGGTAATTAATGAATGAATGAATGCATGCGCTCATGGCCGAGTCGGTCGGCAAATTGAATAGCACCTTGATATATTATTGAGCGTGACTTGCGAGCAACAAGGAAATTGGACTTGCCATGTACTCCGTAGGCTGAGCAAATCGATGACGAGTCGCACAGTTGCTTAAGCCGTGGTGAGACGCACGACAGGACTGCAGCTGCTGTAGCTTTACGCCGTAGATTCGCATTTTCCTTGTCGCCCGTTCCTTTGACTTGGACCTTCGAGTTCGCTGTCTACATACTTATATGGCATGGGGTAGCTCAAGAGCCCTGGGGTCCGTACACAGATCCGCATGCGTCCATGTCCTCGCTGCATCAAGCTTTCATGCTCAATTATCTGATCCATAGTTCGTCGTCCAAGCTTAAACTTATCTCGGTATTGGGGTTACGAGCAGGGGCAGTGGACGGGCGTACCTGAGTACATACTCCTCCGTACATATCTATTTACTCCGTACTCCGTATGTGATACTCGGTCAATAGAGGAACTTGAAGGGATGCGGAACTGATCTTTAGTATGGAGTACGGAGTAGAGAATCGAAGAGGCTGAGACCGGTTTACTTCGAGAGATGTGATAAAAGACTATGCCGGACGCGCAAAGAGAGGCGCCAGTAATAGTGGTGACGAGATGAATCGATGAGTACTATTAGTATTTCCCCTCTATCATGGCTTGTACGTACTTGTATGCAGGAAAGCGCTCTCGATGGTTAGCTACTACCGAGTAGGTAGATCTTCGCACATTCGTCACATCACATCGGAAGAGGAGGTACTCCGTACATGTAGGTACAGCGTCGCGTTCTCTACCGAACCTGCTTCTCCAAGTCCCTCTTATGACTTGAAATGTCAACTACGGAGTAACTCTCCACTGTCCTTCTCTGCCAGCTTTCGTAAGAAGAAAGGTGGGGGGACTTTTAAATACTGAGCGTTACCAAGTAAAAAGTTAGCAACGTGAAGTACCCCACAAGTCGCTGCCAGAAATAGCGCGTGGGCGCCTCCTGTGGGCGTCGGGTACCTGAACTGGAACCTGGCAAGTGCCTGGCTCTGGATGTGGGAAAAAAAAAAGACGTGGTGGTGGACTGGACTTGCTGTGGCCTGACCACGCATTCGCTCATTAAACCCCCCCAAGCCCAGTCGCCCAGACGCCTTCACAGACTCGCCCTTTCCATTCCCCTTCCCTCTTCTTCCTCCCATTTCCGATCTCTGTGTCTTCATTTCTCTTTACTCCCTCCCCCTTCCTTCGTTGAGAGACAGCAGCGCTTCTCTTGTGGGCTCTTATTTTTGTTATTTTTTCTCCATTCCGGTCAACTTGTTAAAAAAAAAAAGGAGAAAGGAATATCCACGAGCCACAAGAAACGTTGCCGTTGTCGAAACCGTCGGGGGCCCAGTCTGTCGTCACCTTTCTAGACGCAATCTGTCGCACGCCCTGTCCGCATTCCACAATCGATCTTTATCGTTTTATACTTGCGGGCCTGTTGCTGTCGGCCTCTTCTCGACGCTTGTTTCCTCTTCTCAACTTTTCTATTCTTTCCGTTTGATTCTTTCCAAACGTTTTTTGTAATTACGACCATACGGTCCCGTGTTGTTTCTCGCGAAACCTCGGCGTTCCAACACCCTCTTTTACCCAACGCTACGCAACAAGAAACCTTGACGGTCTATCTTTGACATAGCACTTCGGCCTCTGCTTGAAGCATTTGCTAGAGGTTGCCTTTGAGTAGTGTGCGACGATAACTTCAATTCCGGGCTGGTCTCGAATTTCTTTCTAGACATAAACGTCTTCCTTCTGAGCAGGCAGTGCCTCGATATTTTAACTACCTATACAATATCCGTACACTCGATATACCCAACACTGCTGCCATCTCGCCCGTTACATGTCCGACCTATCACCATCTTCGAATAATCTGTTGGCAATCCGATACAATCGCACAATCTACAACTCTACTACTCTGCATCTCGGCGACGCGACTTGATCGATTTGCGCCGCGCGCCTGTAAATAGGTTCTTGTTTGTCAGGCCGAAGTCGGCATGTACTCACAAAATAGCGCCATGGGGACTCAAAAGCCGGAAACCTTCATGTTGAGCACCGAGGCTCAGCAAGCTCTACCTCGCGATGCTCAGGTCGCCTTGAACCAGGTTGACAACCGTAAGTGGCTCTGCGAAGAAGTTGTGGCTCGGCGGGACTAACTAGCTGAATAGTCAAGTACTTCCTCATCTCTGCGCCTGTCGATTGGTCAACAGAGCAGTACATTCGTCGATTCCTGCTGCCAACTGGCGAATATGTATCTTGTGTTCTGTGGTAAGTTGTACCGCTGCCCCTCGACGTCGCTCACGGGAAGTTGACTCGTATCTCGTAGGAACAACCTTTTCCACATCTCCGGCACTGATATTGTGCGATGCCTGTCATTTCGATTCCAGGCCTTCGGCCGCCCGGTCAAAAACTCAAAGAAATTTGAAGAGGGCATCTTCTCGGATCTGCGGAACCTTAAATCTGGAACCGATGCCTCGCTTGAGGAGCCCAAGAGCCCATTCCTGGATTTCCTCTACAAGAACAACTGCATCCGAACGCAGAAGAAGCAAAAGGTGTTCTACTGGTACAGCGTCCCCCACGACCGCCTTTTCCTGGACGCATTGGAGCGCGACTTGAAGCGAGAGAAGATGGCTCAGGAGGCTACTACCGTCGCTGTCAGTGAGCCAGCATTGTCGTTCCAGTACGATTCGTCTCAGTCGCTCTACGAGCAATTGACCAAGGCGCAACAAGCCAACTCCTCCTCTTTCAACGCTTCGCAGCCGTCCTTCTCCCAGAGCGGCTCTTCATCACCCGTTATGAGGGCCATGGACTCCATGCCACCGCCAAATATGGTAACTCAATCTATGCCAACATCTATGCCCCAAACTGTTCCTACATCTATGCCTTCAGCTATGGCCCCATCTATGCCGCACCACATGAGTTCTATTCCTGAGTCTATGGACTCAATGGGTTCTTACCACGCAATGGGAGCTACGATGACCATGGCTGGCCCGACAATGACTCACACGACCGCTCTCAAGAGGGAAGTCGACTTCCCCCGGATTCACTACAACCAGCATGGCGTCCCCGTCGGCCATACTCACCAGCGTCATTCATCTATGCCAGCTTACGGTCTGGAATATTCCCCTGCTCCATCTTTCGTATCGTCTCACTATGATGACTACGGCAATAGAGGCATGTCATTCGAACCAATCACACCTCCACAGCATGCTATTGGTATCTCAGCTGAGCCTGCCTACATCGCCAACGAGGAGACTGGCTTGTACTCTGTGATTCCTGACCACATCTCCAATATCGGCGGTATGGGTGGCATGATCGGGCTTCCTCCTTCCGGCATGGGCGGTAATCAGTTTCCTCGCCATTACGGTACGAATAATGTCTACTCTGTGATTGAGGGCTCGCCGACGTATAAGCAGCGCCGGCGCCGCTCCTCCATCCCCCCCCAGATTGCGGCTATGTCTCAGGGTGCCACTGCAACATCTGCAGTCCACCGGCCGTCTGACCTCCGTAGGTCGGTGTCTGCTTCGGTTGGCCCCGTCGCCGAGGGCGATGAATCTGCTGGCAACTCCCCCCCTGGCCTCGCCTACAGCGCTTCTGGTGTTTCGAGCCAACAACATAAAGACACAATGGAGCTGTCTAGGAACGGAACTCCTATGTCAAATATGGAAGGTAGCCCTGCTGTCGATGCACTTGGCCTACAAGACTACGGTGTTGGCTCTGAGGATGCTCACGATGGTGCAAATGAAACCCGCCGCCCAGCCCTTGGGCCTAATGGCGTCGCTCGACGTGCTCGCTCAGCTACTGTGACGGAACTCGGCCCGTATCTTCAGAAGTCTCATTCGTGTCCCATTCCCAGCTGCGGTCGCCTGTTTAAGCGGTTGGAGCACCTCAAGCGGTAAGTTTATGAACCTCCACAAGGTATCATTATGCTAAATGATTTTGGTAGCCACGTTCGTACACACACTCAGGAAAGACCCTACGTCTGTTCCAGCTGCGGCAAAGCCTTTTCTCGCTCCGATAATCTTGCTCAGTAAGTCAATTAGTCCTTTCTTTACAATACACAGACGATTAACGTTACGATAGGCATAAGCGAACTCATGAACGTGAGGATGGAGGCGAAGGTCCCTTCAACCTCTCCGCAGAAGAAGATGAGTTCTCAGGTGAAGATCACTTGGGCCCTCTCGAGGAAGCTTCTCCCACAGAGAATGCCTACGTCACTGCTTCTCTGGATCACCACGCCTCGCATGCCCTGGATCACTCAGCCACCATGGCCCCCGGCCAAGCTTTCAACAGTCTTCACACGTTGAGCATGCCTATGACGATTAGCCAACCGAGCACCAATATGTTATAAAACTGAACCACATATATTGTTCGAGGCCGTCTTCAGAACTATAATGAGCGTCGACACTCTTCAGCTACGACCAGCCGGGACTCCCGGGAAACCTTCTTTATTTTCTTATTTCTTAGTATCGTATTTTCCTTATGACGTCTTATTATTCTTCGGGTTTCTGTTTCACTTCTTACTTCGCGATGGTATACGGCTGCGCGGGTGTATGGAGACATGGTAGAACAGTTAGGGCCTGTCTGGGCAGGCATAGACGACCTAGGAAAGGCCAAAAAGAGTACGGAATTGGCCTATGTATATGTACATAGTGGTATTTGTTGACGGGCGCACAGGGAGGAAATGTCCCGTCACGATTGTGAATGAATAACATATTCTTTGAAACTTACTCAGTACTCTGCCATGATCCTTGGAGACGTGAAGAATAATTTGTTAGCACGTTAAACACTTGGCAGTTTATCGCCTCTTCCCGCCACTTCTTCTACCGAATACGTCTTTTGTTCCCTCAATACTCCTTACGTCCCTCTCACTTATTCTCAGTTCTGCTCCTCTCATCCTACCGACGCCGGGCCGATCGATTTCCGTTCTCCGCGCTCTCTTTTTGCTCTTCTTGCCGACCTCCCTCTCTAATACGATTCCATTCTCCTTGGCTTCTCTACGTCTCTTGGCCTCCCTCGCATCTGCGGCAGCCACCATGCCCTTGCGCATATTCATAGGCATCTTTTCCTGTTTCAAGATGGATGTTTTCGAGCCGAGGGCCTGGATGCGCATGTCCGTGGCCTTGTGGCGGATGCGGCCAGAGGTGAAAGTCTTGGCCTCGGCGTTGCTTGCGGACGAGAATGAAGCAGGTTTCGAGTTGAGGAGGTGTGATTCCGATATGAGTCGGCGGAGCTCGAGGTCCTGGGCAAGGAGAGAAGGGGCGTCTTCGGGAAGACTGGAAGAAGGCGTTGCTTTTGATTGCGTTGTAGATGTTGTCGAGGGGGAGGATTGGTCAGGTGGCCGTGACGACTGGGAGGAGGTAGGGAGTTAGCTGACTGTCTTACGGGGATATATATCAAAGGGTCTGCTTGGGGTTTCTCTCGCACCATGAATGCTCTGAGTTCTTTCTTGGACATTGATGATGTCTGTTTCGGCGCCGGCGCGCCAGAATGGTCTACCACTTCCACCGTTGACACTGCCCGCTTTGCGCCTCGTCTGCGCGGCCTGTTGTCGTCTGTAGCCTCAACTTCGGAGTCTTCCTCCTCCTCCTCCGAACCATCATCTCCATCCTCATCCGAGAGGCCACCCCACTCGTCATCCTCGCCCTGCGATTGTGCGCCCTCCTCCTCCTCTTCATCTACATCGTCGTCGTCGTCCGCTGCTCGAGGTATGTCGAGCGGGTCGAATTGCGCCTCGAAATGCCGTCGGAAAATTTCTTCGGCGTCGGCGGCGCTGACTGATGCTTCGCCGGCTTTCCGCTTGCCCAGGATGGCCATTGTGTTATTTATTTCTTGGTTGTGTTGTTTGTAGGAAATTTCCCTTTTTTCTTTTCTTTTTTTTTTTACCTTCTTGGGGTAGAAGATTGGTTCGGCTGGTTTGACATGGCGTTGAAAGCTTTGGCCCGCTAAAAAGTTTCAAGACGGGTTGCGCCTCACCACTCATGCGTACCTAGGTACCTAGCATTGTATGCCATCCACTGATTATGGACATGTATGAATATGGATATGTAGTAGTAGTGCGCATGAAAATCATAATGTTACAATCTATATATAATAACCCCATGGTATCGTTCCCAAACGCTCAGAGTACAGTAATCGCAGACATTTATGCTCTGGCAGCCATCCTGGCTTTCCGAGCATCATCATCCCTCTTCGCATCAACCCTCGCCAAGAAGTCCTGCCTCGCCGCGAACGAGTCCTTGGACTTGCCGGCCAGCTCGAGCTCGTCTTTGATTCCCTCCTTGTCCACGAAGCCCGCCCAGTCCATCCTGCTCTTCTCCACGGTGTTGAGCTTCTTGGCCGCGGCGTCCCTGCCGGCCTGCGTGCGCGCCGCCATGCCCAGGTTGAGGTCTGCGCGCTGCTGCAGCGCTTCCGTGAGGGGCTCGAAGCGTGAGCGGAAGGCCTTCTTGGTCGTGCGCTTGGCCGTGGAGCCGTCTGCCGAGGGGACCTCGTTCCCCTGGGACTGGAAGTAGAGCTTGGCCTCGGCGGAGTCGCGGGGGACGAGCTTCTCCTCGGTGTGCACTCGGCCGGCGAAGTTGTAGGTGCGCTTTATGCGGACGAGGTTGGAGTCTTCGGTGGTGTCGGTGGGCTTGGGCTTGGGCTCGGTCGGTTGGGGGGTCGGTTCTGTGGTGGTCTCGGTGGTGCTGGGCTTGGGTGTCTTGCCGGCGAGCATCTGCGCCCATACTGCGTCGACGTCGATTGTGACTGGACCGGCGCTGGCGGCAATCTTGTGCTCTTCCTTTCTAGAAATTCCCGCTGTTAGCTTTGAGCAGTTCTTCGGGGCAGCAAGTCAATTCATACTCTTGAGCGCGTTGTCGTCGCGTCTTGACAAGACCTCCCTCGCCACCCTCGTCGTCTCCATCAACCGCCGCACCCTTAGCCTTGTCCCTCTTCCGCCTCTTCTTGCCCCTTTCTATGATGGCCTCATCTCCCGAATTGTCGTAGCCTGCATCCCCGGCCTCGTCCGCGGCTGACGTGCGCTGCCGTTTGCTCGGCGGCTGGCCCTTGGCATCGTCGTCCTCGGAATCCGATGCGCCGGAATCGTTGACTGGTGCGGCATCGGGGGCGAAATCCGAGTCTTCTGAGGATTTGTACTGCTCGTCTTCGTCTATCAATGCTGGTGCCATGGTGGAAACCGAGGCATGTTGTGTGAAGATGGAAGGTGGGCGACTACCTAACTACTTACTGTGTGCATGTTGGAAGTCCGATTCTCTGGTGTGGATTGACGGAATCGAGTCCCCGCGTTAATAGTGGGCAAGCATGACGCACCATAACGCTACATGTATCCATGAATGTTTTAACATCTTTCTGTTAAACTTTCCAAGTAGGCAACAAGGCAGAAAGAATCAACAATAATATGACCATTATTTTATATACGGAGTACGTATTACTGGATGATCAAAAAAGGTCTACTACTACCTACTAACTGTGCCTGGCCTGCTGGACATCGGGTATTACGATCTACCTGAGATCCTACCTTTTAGTCGCCCACGGATAAAACGATCTTGCTGGCTTGATCACTTTGATATTTCGATCACCAGCAACCTGGCAATTGCAGGCTGTTCCGAACAATGTGAACAGAGAAGGTCCGGAAATTGGAACGGGCAAGTTCCCTAAATTGCCATGATGAGCTCAGAAGTGACGACGGCGAATGCAGGCGTATTTAGCCGGCCGGTTGAAATAGCTACGAGTCCTCAGGTTGGCTATATTACGCCAAGGACAGGGTTTACAAGCTCGGGAGAGCCTACTGGTTCGTATCGACGTAGCATTAATGCACTCCGGACCTTGATCGGACACCCATCGCGAGGACCTTAGTGCCCTGGATTTAGCAATGGTCATCACGAGGCATTCGTATTTGTTCCCATCGTCCAATGACAGCCCCAAGATTCCATGGTCGACCTCCCCGCATCGCCGCTCACCTGCGTTTAGACGGATATTGGACGCTGTTTGATCCATGGCTTTGAAATCCATTCTTCACTTGAGAGTGAACCCGAAGTCGACCTTGAGAAAGGATACATTTCCCAGCTCAGCTTTGAATTTGGCCCTCAGCATTGAGTTCGAGCAGACTCCAAATTGCTAAACATTCCAACTCGTTATTCACATTTCTTCCATTGATGGTCTTAAGCCCTTTTCAAATAACTCACAATGGCTGCTCCACGGACCGAAGCTGAGAAGTTACACTTCAACAATGTGATCGATCTTGAACTCAAGGTGAAGGCGACCTCGGTCCCAGAGCCCTTGACCGAGGAGCAGAAAGAACACTTCCGTCGACGCGGGTTCATTCATCTCAAAAACTGTTTTTCTAAAGAACAAGCTGCTGAGATTACCAAAGATGTCTGGGCACGCCTGGGCATGGACCCAACCGACAAGTCCACTTGGACAAAGTCGAGGGTCAACATGCCTAATCACCATGGCTACATGGCCAGCGACTTTAGTCCCAAAGCTTGGGCTGCCATCACTGAGCTTTGTGGTAAAGATCGTGTCGCCGAACAGTGCAGGCAGTGGAGAGATGGCCTAATTGTGAACCTTGGCAGTCCTGAAATGGAGGGCAAAGAGGTCCCGCCCCAGTCGCTCGACGGATGGCATGTGGATGGCGATTTCTTCGTGCACTACCTCGATAGCCCAGAACAAGGTCTCCTCGTCATTCCCCTCTTCACCGATATCATCCCGGGAGGTGGCGGCACCGTCATCTGCCCCGAGGCCATGGCAAAGGTCGCTAAGCATCTTTATGAGAACCCAGATGGCGTGTCGCCCATGATGCGACCTCGTAGCCATGAAAAGTTCTCGGAACAAGGCAATACCACCTGGTTCAACGAGCTTGCGGCGACATGTACCGATTTTGTCGAGGTTACGGGTGAAGTTGGCGACGTCTTCCTTCTGCATCCTCTAATGTTGCACTCGGCATCCACCAACCCCCGCCGGCAGGTTCGCATCATTACCAACCCACCAGTCTCACTCAAGGAGCCCTTCAACTTCAATCGCCCGGATGGTGATTACTCCTTAGTAGAGCAGACCACGATTCAGATGCTCGGGAAAGACTCCCTCCCGGACTGGAAAATCCAGAGGCCTAGGGAAAAAGTGACGCCCAAGAGGTGGACGGAAATGGCAAAGATGAAGGAAGCTGAGAGGTTGAGGGTGGAGGAAACTCGGAAGATGGGCATTGTGGCGTAATATTAGTTGACAGCCCTTTTGGTAGCTCTAGGCCGGCGGCTATGGCCCGTGTAGTAGTACTTCAATTACATCTCAACTCTGTTATAACGGTTGATGACATCTCTGTAGCATAAGACCACGATTTATCCACGACATATCAGGCATTTGTTCAAATAGATGCAAGAGACCGTAGAACACGCACTTTATCGTCGTGCGATTGACAACAACTGCTGGTAGCTTTGGGCATGAGGGTGCCACCAGATTGACAAGTACAAGCGGTCATGTGTCCAAATTCCATCTAGCCGTGAATTGAGAGGTTTAGGTTGGAACCCACAATCTCTGACCGACCTGTCCTGGATTTGGAGAGGTGACATCGTGGTGGCCGGTATGCAGGATGCGTTGGCTCAGTCGGGACCGTTGATCGCTGATCGCACATCGTAGCGGTCACAAGAATATTTATTCAAAGATAGATCGATCAAAGGCTTGAAAATCAACATACTTTCGTGGCCTGAATAATACTGAAGACCTGGCGTCACCGGTCCACTCGGTGTCAGGATGTGTCAAAATATTTTGGCTGATTGTCTGGGCACGTTTAGGTTGGTGTATTCTGTCCAGGAACTAGCGAGCGAGGGGTGTTAGACCCTTTAGGTTGGCGTTGGGATGCATTTGATGACTTGGCTGGGCTGGGTTCCGGTGGTCAAGGCGTTGGGGTCTCTCAAACTCACCCAAGTCACCTGCCCACTCCTCCTGCCTGAACCGTCCCTGACAATTCCCTCTTCCCCTCTCGTCCGCTGCTCCCTTTTCCGTTTCTCCTTTTGTCCCTCACATCGCAGCCCTCGCCATCACGCTTGCGAGGATGGGTAGCGACGACGACGACTACGATGTTGAGGTGCCTGATCTCGCACCGGACGACCCTATGAGGGCGTTTTTGCCAACGTCGTTTGGGAAGCAAGCGAAGGAGACCGATATTGCAGCCCAACTGGATCGCAGCCGCAGAACGACGAACAAAGAAGAAGTCAAGCAAGGGAAGCAGTTGGAGGTAGGCAGCAAGAAGAATGATTCAAGCGACGACGATTCCGATTCCGAAGACGAGGATGAATTCCCAGTATCCCACGAGTTGGTTCTCAAGACACATCAGCGGGCTGTCACAACAGTAGGACTCGACCCCGCGGGTGGGAGACTGGCCTCTGCTTCCTTGGATGGCAAGGTCAACCTACATGACTTTGCTTCTATGACTCCAACCACCTTACGGGCTTTTAGATCAATCGATCCCTACGAGACGAAGAAAACATCCGCAAACTCGGAATCGCACCCGATCCACCAAATTCAATTCTCCCCGCTCGCAGGCAGCGTCTTTCTGTGTGTAGCGGCACATCCACAAGCCAGGGTCATGTCTCGAGACGGAGATACCTTGACCGAGTTTGTAAAGGGCGATATGTATCTTCGCGACATGCACAATACCAAGGGCCACATTTCAGAAGTTACATCAGGAGCTTGGCACCCTGCAGATAGGAATCTTTGCGTTACGGCAGGCACAGACAGCACGCTGCGAATCTGGGATATCAACAACAAACGGTCACAGAAGCAAGTGGTCGTTTTCAAATCCAAGGCTGCTGGTTCCGCGGGGCGCACCAAGATGACGGCTGTTGCCTGGGGTGCTTCGGCCTCGGGCGGGGGTAACGTGCTGGTAGGCGCTGCTTTGGACGGAACGTTAGTCATGTACGGTGGCAACGGCCCCTTCACTCGCCCATCAGGCGAAATCCGTGAGGCGCATAAGGCGCAGACTTGGACAGGCGGCCTCGACATCTCTTCCGATGGACGCATGGTTGTGACACGAGGTGGCGACGACACGATCAAGCTATGGGATACCCGAAAATTCACCAAACCACTCGTCAGCGTTTCGCATCAGTCGACATCCGATCACTACTCGACTTCTAATATCCGTTATGCCCCTAATTCAGCCAGCATCATCACGGGCTCGATGACTGGTCATTTGCATATTCTTAACCCCGGCAATCTGCGCGCTGAGCATGTTACGCCAATAACGGCTGGATCGCCGTTGATAACTGTGGATTGGCATCCCAAGATTAACCAGATTGTCACAGGTTCAGCCAACGGCGAGACGCATGTCCTTTATAACCCTAGCATGTCGAGTCGCGGCGCCGTCGATGTCATGTCTCGAGCACCAAAGAAACGCCATATTGACGATAACCCTGAATTGACGATGGATCAGACCTTGGGTCTTTCCGGCGACTCTATCGTCACCCCCGGTGCCATTGCCAGCCACAGGAAAAGTGGTGGAGTTACCAACACTGGAAAGTCAAGAGACCCTCGCAGACCTGAAATTCCTGTGCAGACGCCGTTCCAGAAGAACAACCCAGACGAGAAGCATGTCGCGGAGAATATTCCACTTGCCCGCATGCTACACGAAGATCCCCGTGAGGCTCTGCTGAAGTACGCTGACAAGGCACAAAATGATCCCATGTTTACAAAGGCATGGAGCAAGACGCAGCCGCAGACTCAATACGCTGATATTAGCGACGACGAGGAGGGAGGAGGACCGCAACAAAAGAAACAAAAGCGTTGAGCTTTCTCTACGATCTGATTGGAACTGTACGAGAGGCTACGCGATCCGGAGTATCACCTTAAATAGATAGAGCATGCCAGGCCATCACCGAGACCCTCATGGGCAATGGCCAAACGATGCATCGCGGAGATGCTTGCGGTCCACGATATGTCGGCCAAGGTTCTCCTGCTGACGGACGCACGTCGGCCGAAAGCGGCTACTGTCTATGATCATCACGTGCTACGCGAGGTAGGTAGTGGATAATAACTACGTAAATTCCAGCCAATCATAGGCCTGGAGGCTTCTTGGCTGCCTCGCTGCTTAGGCGGCGCTAGTAGTGATCAAGGCATTCCACTTCGTGCGCAGGGGGCGTTCTGAAATTTACCGTGCCTTGCGCACTCCTTACGGCACCAGCCATCACGGGTGAATCTTATCCGCTGCTTCTCACCACTCCCCATCATCCAAGGCAAGCCGGCGAGCGCGCGCATCCCAAAATTTCGGCTGGTCCCCTCTCAAACCATCGGCGATCGAAAGGCGTCGCATCTTTGGATGTACCACGCGATTTGCACACCTCTATCCCCTGCTACACCATCCCCAACGCGCCCCCATCACCAAAACCACACTTTTTTCCCACACACGAGTCGCCTAGGGATAGGAAGCCAACTCTCTTGCTTTCCCCCTACTGCCAAACTGCGACTCGACCCTGTCCCCCACTACCACCCTGACCTTTTCTTCTTCCTCTACCTACCTCGACCATCAACCGTGTAGTCCCCCCTAAAAAGTTCTACTACCACCCTTGCAACACGCGCCATCTTACGTGTTGCTCCCTTCCCAAACGAATTATATCGTTCGCTTCATTTCATCAGTCGCGTTTTTTTCCGTGCTAAAGTACACGTCGTTTTCTTTTTCTGCATTTTGACGTGCGACACGGTCCTACGCTCTTTCTCTTGTTTCGCGACGACAAACCGACTCCAACATCGCGCGCGCATCGGGAAACCATCATTGGCTTGTTTTCTCGACATGCGACATCGATAGCTGCGGGAAAAAAAACAGCCTTCAATTACTCTCGGGCTACTCGAACCATTGAGGGTTCTTGCCACTTTTCCGTAAAATGGCGTCGGTACAACAGGCGCCTGCGGTACAGCATCCTGGCGCGCCTATGCCTGGGGTCACCAAACAGCAGGCCGAGGAAGTCTTCAAGGTATGTATGTCCTTGCTTTTTTCAACATTGCTGGCAATCTGACGCTCATTGCCATGAAGAAATTGAAGCAGATGAAGGAGCAGGGCGTTCCTTCGTCCGATCCCGAATTTATCAAGGCATCACATTTCTTGATGAATTTTCAGCAACAACATCAAGCGCGACAAAAGCAACAGCAGTACCTGCAGCAGCAGCAGCAGCATCAGCAACAACAACAACAACAGCAGAACCAGCAGTCGCAACAGCCGTCACAACAGGCCCAAAATAATTCTAATGCCACGATGAATGGTACGCCTCAGCCACAACAAGGAGGCCAACAAGCGAACCAAGGCCCATCCTCAATATCCATCCCCAACTCTGCCGCTAACCAGAGCGCATCATCCTCTCCGGCCAATGCTGGGCCTCCTACTAATCACTTCAGCCCACAACAGCTAGCACTCCTCAGACAGCAAATTACAGCGTTCAAGCTGCTCGGAAAGAATGGCGGGGTTTCTGCTCAGATTCAGCAGGCCATCTTCAACCAGCGTCGTCGTCGACAAGCTGCTCCTGTCGAGGGCCCTGCTACTGCCGTCAAGCCTGAATCTGAGTCGGACAAGCCCGCTCAGGCTGAAGCTGATGCCGATGATTCTGCCTCTGATCAACCCAAGCCTCACACGTACAAGACCGTGAAGTCGCCCTACAGCACATCGATGGTTCGTCCAGCTATCAAGTACATGGATCATGCGCAGCGCAACAACCGATGGTTCATCCCAGGCATTTTCCCAACAGGCATTGACTTTGACCATCTCCGTTACGAAAGAGAGACTGTTCTCATCAACCGCATGAGTCAACGCTACACTGAGCTCAAGGGCCTGCCTGCAAACCTTGCTCACTGGGACAGTACAAAAGAAAACGTCGAAGCCGATGACTCTTTGAAGAGGAAAGCCATCATCGAGATGAAGAGCTTGGGCCTGTATGCAAAGCAGCGTGCCTTGCGTGAAAGAATCGGGCGGCAAATGATGCAGTACGACAACCTGGCTATGACTACGAATCGATCGAGTTACCGTCGTATGAAGAAACAGAACGTCCGCGAGGCTCGCATAACAGAGAAACTCGAGAAGCAGCAACGTGATGCTCGTGAGAATAGGGAGAAGAAGAGACATGTTGACTTCCTCCGTGCCATCACAACACATCGAAGCGAGATCCAGGAGGCCGCATCCTCTCAGAAAGCCAAATTCCATAAACTCAGTCGCCTCATGTATGCTCAGCACTTCAACATTGAAAAGGAGGAACAGAAGCGAATTGAGCGTACAGCTAAGCAGCGTTTGCAAGCCCTCAAGGCTGATGATGAAGAAGCTTATCTCAAGCTGCTCGATCAGGCTAAGGATACCCGTATTACACACTTGCTCAAGCAGACCGATGGCTTCCTCAAGCAGCTAGCGTCATCTGTTAAGCAGCAGCAGCGTCAAGCCCAGGAGAAGTACAACGACGAGTCCTATGAGCAGGATGGTGTTCCCGAGGAAAGCGATGAAGAAGAGGGAGAGGGTGGCAAGAAGATTGACTACTACGCTGTGGCCCATCGTGTTTGCGAGGAGGTCACAGAGCAAGCCAACATGTTGGTTGGAGGCACACTCAAGGAGTACCAGATCAAAGGTCTCCAATGGATGATCTCCTTGTACAACAACAATCTCAATGGTATTCTTGCCGACGAAATGGGTCTCGGAAAGACTATTCAAACCATCAGTCTGATCACGTACCTCATCGAACGGAAGCAGCAGAGTGGCCCCTACTTGGTCATTGTACCGCTTAGTACTCTTACCAACTGGAACCTCGAGTTTGAGAAATGGGCGCCCTCTGTTAGTCGTGTCGTTTACAAGGGCCCCCCCAATGCTCGTAAACAGCATCAGGAGAGGATCCGCCAGGGGAGATTCCAGGTGTTGCTGACTACGTACGAGTACATCATCAAGGATAGACCAATTCTTAGCAAGATCAAGTGGTTCCACATGATCATTGACGAAGGTCATCGTATGAAGAACAGCAACTCGAAGCTTAGTGCCACCATCACTCAGTACTATAGCACCCGATTTCGCCTCATTCTCACCGGTACTCCTCTACAGAATAACCTTTCTGAGCTGTGGGCTATGCTCAACTTCGTTTTACCAAACATCTTCAAGTCTGTCAAGACATTCGATGAATGGTTCAACACACCCTTTGCCAATACTGGTGGCCAGGACAAGATGGAGCTCACAGAAGAAGAGCAAATTCTTGTCATTCGCCGTTTGCACAAGGTTTTGCGACCCTTCTTGCTGCGTCGTCTCAAGAAGGATGTCGAAAAGGATCTTCCTGACAAGACGGAGAAGGTCATAAAGTGCAAATTCTCGGCCTTGCAGGCCCGTCTTCATAAGCAGATGGCCACTCACAACAGACTTATTGTCAGCGATGGCAAGGGCGGCAAGATGGGTGCCCGTGGTTTAAGCAACATGATCATGCAGCTTCGTAAGCTTTGCAACCATCCTTTCGTTTTCGATGTCGTGGAAAATGTCATGAACCCTCTCAGTATCAGCAACGATCTTCTCTGGAGAACGTCAGGCAAATTCGAACTCCTCGATCGAATTCTGCCCAAATATCATGCGACGGGTCATCGTGTGTTGATGTTTTTCCAAATGACTGCCATTATGGATATTATGGAAGACTATCTCCGCTACAGGAAGTTCGAGTACTTGCGTCTAGACGGTACTACCAAGTCAGATGAGCGCTCGGATCTTCTCAAAGAGTTCAATGCTCCGGATTCCAAGTACTTTATGTTCCTCTTGTCGACTCGTGCTGGTGGGTTGGGTCTCAATCTGCAGACCGCCGATACCGTCATTATCTATGATTCCGATTGGAATCCCCATCAGGATCTTCAGGCTCAGGATCGTGCTCATCGTATTGGTCAGAAGAATGAAGTCCGAATTCTCCGATTGATCACCTCCAACTCAGTCGAAGAAAAGATCTTGGAGCGAGCCCGCTACAAGCTCGACATGGATGGCAAAGTCATCCAAGCTGGTCGCTTCGATAACAAATCCTCCGAAACTGATCGAGAGGCTATGCTTCGAACCTTGCTTGAGTCTGCTGATATGGCCGAGGGTGGCGATTCCGAGGACATTGAAGACGAGGAACTGAACATGATTTTGGCCAGAAGTGATGAGGAACTCCAGGTATTCCAGAGGATCGACGAAGAACGAGCAAAGGACCCTGTCTACGGTGCCATTGCGGGAAGCAAGGCTAAGCCACGTTTGATGACGGACGATGAGCTCCCTGACATTTACTTGAACGATGCCAACCCTGATGCCGATGACGACGCTGAGGACACTGTTCTTGGGCGCGGTGCACGTGAGCGTACCAAGGTTCGCTACGACGATGGTCTCACTGAAGAACAGTGGCTGATGGCCGTCGATGATGATGACGATTCGCCTGAGGCCGCTGCTTTACGCAAGCAAGCCCGCAAGGACAAGCGCGAAATAAATCGTGCTAAGAGACAGTCGGGTGGTCTTGATTCTCCTTCGTTGAGCAGAGCAAGCACCGAGGAGCCTGAAACGCCGAAGAAGCGCGGACGCAAGCCAGGCAGCAAAAATGAGAAGCGCAAGGCAGACGATGCCGACGATGAGCCTCCGCCAAAGAAGCGTCGCGGCCCTCAGGGAAGACCCAGCAAAGCTCATTTGGCGAGTGAAGCTAAGTTGCCCCCTCATCAAAGGCAAATCCTGCAGAAGAGTATGAGATCATTATATGATGCCCTCATGACTTTGGAAGTTGATGATCTTGAGCCTCCCGAAGACGATGAGTCAGACGTAGGCAAGAGACTGATCATCGGTCCCTTCGTCAAGCTGCCACCAAAGCGTGACTTCCCAGATTACTACGTGATCATTCAGAACCCCATCTGCATGAACCAGATGAACCAGCGCATCAAGAAGGAGGAATACAGTAGCATGAGCGACTTCAAGAAGGACTTTGACTTGATGATTCGCAACTGCCAAACGTTCAATGAGGACGGAAGTATTCTCTACCAGGATGCTACAACTATGAATGTAAGCAAGCTGATGTGTGTTGTGTTCCTCTACCAGGAGAGTTGCTAACGATGACTTTTTTAGGACTTCTTTAACGCGAAGTATCAGGAAGCATTGGATGCCAGCCCCGAGTTGCAGGAATTGGAAGGGGAAGGGAGCAAGTCTGGTTCCGTTGCACCGTCTGCCGCGACGGGCACACCTCAGCCCAGCGCGACTCGCATCAGGTTGAATGTCAATAGCAACAGGGAAACCAACGGCACGACATCGACGGCTCCTCAGAGCGACGAGGATTGAGAACTTTCTGCATCTCCAGAAGCAGCAATCACTCTTACGGGCAGCTCCTACGGAGGTTAAAGCCAATGATTATGGAGGAACGAGTCAAAAGCAGCGGGGCGGCAGCGTCTTGAACGGATGTATATATTGTTATTCTTGCTGTCGCCGGGCCGAAAGGAATGTATTTGATGCATTGGCGGCATGATGTTTTTTGTTTTCTCAACAGGCGTTAGGAGACCAATGGGAGGGGGTACTATAAACATTGTATTTTTTTTTCTGGGAACAAGGAAAGGGAGCGGGGCCAACGGTCTTCAATACCACTACAGGAAATTCATTCAGCTCAAGGTAATAAGATGTAACCAGCTATCGAGGCTGGAGCTCTTTCTGTTTTGGATTTGGACAGAATGTTGCCGAGCGAGTGGACGAGGGCTGGGAGAGGAGCCTGGAATGTCTAGATTAGTACGCCCAGTGTATTCTAATAGATGTCGAAAAAATGACAAGCAAATAAGTCTGGACAGCAACTTAATGTTAATATTAGGTGATTGGCATATGCCATGTGTAAAAATGTAGCAGCATTCTTCCCGTCCCCTTTAGCTAATTACGTGGTGTGATGCGCGCACACCTGGAAGGCACCTGGAAGGCGGCAGCGAACTCTCTCTCCACATGACGGAAGCTAATACCTCGAGACTCCAGTAGTGCCACGACACGCGCATTCGCCACCCACCTACCTATTTCAACCACCTAGCCATCCTACAGCACCATTCAATGGGATGTTTCAACATCGAGACATGCGCACAGAAATATGAGGAAAACTCTGGTGTTGTGCTTCATTCATGGCTTCAAGGTACGTCCGGTTTTCTAGATATCAAGAGATGGGCGGGCTCGTGCTGACGCGGGGCTTAATTCTAGGGCGGGGAGTCGACCTTTGGGAACGACTACAAGTTCACCGAGGACCTGAGAAAATTGGTGGCCAGCGAACTCCCCAAGGTCAGGGTCAGGGTGTTGGTGTATCCAAGATATGAGACGAGGGGTGATCTGGGGGAGTGCGTGAGCAGATTTCGAGGATGGTTCGTTGAGCCCGCTTACAAAGGATGAATGACATCATGTTTGACTTTCCATGACACTCACACGATGATATTCTAGGTTAGAGGAGAAGATTATTGATATGGAGGTGGCGGCGAAGACGCCCTCGCCTACGATTGAGCCTTCAGTACGCACAATATTGATAGGTCATTCCATGGGCGGCATTGTGGCTGCCGAAACGGTCATCGGCCTGTCATCGGACAAGCCAATCTATAGCGAAGACGGCGTTAACAAGGACAAGACGAAATCATCCTTCAACAGCCTCATGTTTCCCTACGTTCAGGGAGTACTGGCTTTCGACACGCCTTTCCTAGGAATATCACCCGGTGTGGTTGCGCACGGCGCAGAGGGCCACTACAATAGTGCGGCTGCGGCCATTTCGCAATTGAGTGCCCTCGGCACCACGCTCTGGGGCGCTAATAGTGCTGCTGGGTCTTCCTCGGACGACAACAACAAAAAGTCGGCGAAACCCGTTGCTGCGCTCCCTCCGGCGCAGGTGAAGCCCAAGGAGGAAGCCAAAGAGGAGAGCAGCTGGTCGAAATGGGGCAGAATGGCCATGTACGCGGGGGCCGCAGGAGCCGTTGCTGCAGGCGGGGCAGCGGCCTGGATGAACCGCGACACCATCTCATCGGGCTGGTCCTGGGCGTCTTCGCACCTCGAGTTCATAGGTTGCTTGGCCCGGGCCGAGGAGCTCAAGAAGCGTGTAGCGTACATGGGTCGGCTGCGGGAGGAGCTAGGCATTGGGTTCACCAACATCTACACGCGGCTGGGTATCGCAGCGAGCAACAAGCAGGTCGGTATGGCGGAAACTGTCCTGGGCAAGGATCGTACGTTCTGCGTCTTGCCCAAGAAGAATGCGGGTGGCGGAGAGTGGAGGCAGGCCATCAACGACGAGGCCAAGGATGAGATCTCGGCGCACATCGGCATGTTTGAGGATAAGAACAACCCCGGATACGAGCGACTCTTGGTAGACGCGGCGGGTAATATCGAGAGGTGGTTGAGGAATGATTGGTACGCGACGAGCTCGCCGCCAAGGAGAAGGATCGAACTGTGACTTGTTGCGAAGAGCAAATTACGGAGGCGTTTGGGGATAAATTGGGGGCGTCTCAGTCGTTTATTATTAGTGTCTTCTATATATATCGTTGTATTCTATGATTCAGCGTAACCCAGTCGTTCCTTGGAATCCCTTCTTCTACATGTATCAATCATTACTGCGTCTTGGCGTCCTGAGCCTTTAGGCCCCTCATGACTTTGCGCCTCTGGGCCATCATGTACGTATAAAGGGTGTAAGCACCAGGGACGTAGATGGCCAGCACCGCGTACAGCGCGTACTTGTACACGTCGCCCAGCTTGCCAGCGGGCTCGGCGGCGAGGTAGACGAGGGCGCACTCGCTCGAGATGCCGAGCGGGTAGAGGACGAAGAAGGTGTTGTAGCGCAGCCAGGTGAGGGGTGCCGGGGTGAGGCCGGAGAGGCCGAGGGCGAAGAAGGAGTAGCGGATGACCTCGGTGACGGACCAGGCGATGAGCATGGAGGAGTAAAAGGGCGAGAGGACGGCGAGGTGTGGGAAGGGGTAGACGATGAGCCAGACGAGGAGGAAGCGGGAGGAGACTTGCATGACGGTTGTCATGAAGGGGGCGCGGACGATGCCTGTGGCGCAGAAAGTTGGTTAGCTATATCCCATGCGTACACATACATTATCGCTGGCGCTTTTACCGAGGAGGGAGTGCAGGATCTCGAGGGCCGCGAGGGTTTGCGTCCACCTTGTCCATTCGCCCACGGCGGGGAAGACATGACTGTAGCCCTCGGCGGCGAGGGTGCTGGCCGTGCGGGCGAGGACGACGGACCAGGCGGCGGCGGAGACGGCGTTGTACAAGATGAGGTAGCCCGTCTTCAGGGTCGAAGGGGGCTGCTGCTTGATCTTTTGTTCCTTGGGAGGCATGATTGGGCGGGCGAGCAAGCGAGCGAGCGGGTGTTTTGTCGGGCTGCTTGTGTTTTTTTTTTTTTCTTTTCAAGGGAACGCGGGTGATCAAAGTGAGGTTGGACGTGATGGGGGGTATTTTATTTTCGTTTGGCGGACAGGACAGTGAGTGATGTTTTGTTGGGCTTAATTACCTTAGCGGCATGGGGGGTTGTAATACTTGCTACAACACTCCGTACTTCGTACATTGCGGCATTTAGCAATCCGACAATCGACAATCGAACGCTTGGCCTTTTTCTTCTTCTTTCCTTCTTTTCAGTTGATCATTGATGTTTATTTTTGCATGTGAAAGAAAGTCTATCAAACCTTGTCGTGTACAAGACATGTGCAGCCCTTAATAGCTGCCGACGGGCAGCGTCACGTTCTTCCTGATGGCCTCTACCGCGCCCGACCACGGCAGCTGCCGTCGTTCAATCTCGAGGCCTAGCGCGGTGATGCGGGGAGTCCGTCACGACGATTTCGTCCTCGCCGGCGACCAACTCGTCGATGCTCCTCTCCTCGGCTTCGTATGGTCTCGTGGCCGTTGTCGGATGCCGTCTGCAGAAGTTGCCACTGCGACGGTGAGGCCGGTCAAGACTCGGCGTCTGAAGTTGCTGATCTGCGAGCTGGATGCCGCGAGTCTCGCTCAGGAAAAGCGACAGCCTGCGGCCGATCTTGGTATCCGAGCCGGCTTCCTTGAAGGTGGGGGTTGCACCTCGTCGACATCGAGGCTCTCTGTCCCGGTGAAGTAGGCGTTCCCAGCGCAACCCCTCTCCCGGTCCAGGGACTCGGGCGATTTTTTTCGTCGTGAAGAGCTTGTCGGCCAGGGCGCGGATCTCGGGGTGAATGGTTCAAGTTCTTGGGCGGGCGAGAAGAGCGAAGTCTGCGGCCATGTTGTACTGCCTCGTCGTCGCGTACTCGTGCATGTCGAGGACGACGTGCGGGGTAAAAACTCGTTGAGCCGGCGCTTCATGTTGCGGGTGTGGTCGCCGTGAAGCTTTGTGTGATCACGGTTGGGGGTCGAGGCTGTTTGCAAACGTGTCTTGCAGATAGAAGACGTCGTCCGGGTTGTATCTCGGCACCGTGACTATTTTCAAGTTCTCGAGCAGGGACTCTGCCCACGCCTGGTTGGAGTGCAGCTAACGCACGTAGATTGGTCAACTATCTCATGAAAGAGGCGAGTCGCCTCCGGGCTCGTCTCCATGTACGGCTCATTGGATCCAGACTCGGACCTTGGGGCCGCGGGACAGTTTGGAGGGCTTGCCGAGGTGCACATAAGGGATGATGCGCCCCTCGTCCGAAGTGAAGTTGAACCCTCCCATATTTCATCCAATCACTGGCCTCGCAGAGCCCCCTTGCACATAATCTTCTTTGAGGGGGGAAGGGGGGGGGGGG
>PXOB01000021.1:0-73124 GCA_003012115.1 Trichothecium sympodiale | reverse complement strand
TATCTTTATATATAATTATATCCAGGTCTTATAAGTTTAAATAGCTATAAAAAATATAGTTTTAAATAAAATAAGCTATAAATTAACTATATATTAAATTAGCTATTAAAAAATAAGCTATATAAAATATAGTTATTTTAAGTTAAGTATTATATTTTCTATAATTTTATTAAGTTTATATCTACTTTCTTATTCTAAGGGAAATCCTTAAGAAAAAGCTAGAATTTTATATAGAAAAGTTTTAAAATTAGTATAAAAAGCTTAACTTTATTATTATTAACTTAATATTTATATAACTTATAGCTATTATATAATTATATATATCTATATATAAGAATTACTTTTATTTAATAAGAATTCTAATTATTATAATTTTATTTCTTTTTTCTCCTTATTATTTTTTTCTTTTTAAGCTAAAGGAATTTACTTACTTTATAAATAATTATACTAAAGGTTTTATCTTTATCTTAACTTTTAAGCTTTATTATATAATAAAAACCTTGATAATTTAATATATATATATATATTTATATATAAGTTATATATATAATTATTATTATTAGTATATTTAAGAAATTAAGCTTTTTATAGTAATTTTAAAACTTTTCTTTATTA
This sequence comes from Trichothecium sympodiale, assembly GCA_003012115.1. Classification (NCBI taxonomy): domain Eukaryota; kingdom Fungi; phylum Ascomycota; class Sordariomycetes; order Hypocreales; genus Trichothecium; species Trichothecium sympodiale. Next base: position 72,509 of record PXOB01000021.1, on the reverse strand, counting down.
ATTCTAGCTTTTTCTTAAGGATTTCCCTTAGAATAAAAAAGTAGGAATAACTTTATAAAGTTATTAAAAATATAATACTAGTCCTAAAATAGCTATAATATATATAGTTTATTTTCTAATAGCTAATTTAATATATAGTTAATCTATAGCTTATTTTATTTAAGACTATATTTTTTATAATTATTTAAACTTATAAGACTTAAATAAAATTATATATAAAGATATTATAAGAGTAATTACTTATATATAGTATAGGTAAGGGTTTAATGCTTACCTTAATTAACTTATTAAGTAGTAATAAGAAATATAAATTAATTTATATATTATTATATAATTAAGAAAAGTCTTTTATTTAAGTATTTAAATATTAAATTATTTAATTAAATATAAATTATTAATATATATTAATTAAAAATAATAACTTTAATCTTTAATATACCCTTTTAGCTTTAAATATATTTAAAATCTATAAAAGAAATATAAAATAATAAATAATTATATATAATAAAAAGGTTTTAATTAAATAGATTTTATAAATATAAATAATATTATTATAAGTATTTTTTAATATATTATAATAATTTCTATTTTTTAAGCTTTTTTTAATTTATTAAAAAAATTATTAAACTTATTTATTTATAAAAATTAATAAGTTTTTAATTTACTAATAATTTTATTAAGCTATTAATTAATATATTTATAATCTTTATTTAATTTAAATTAATATTTTTATTTAAAATTTCTTATTTTAATTAATAATTATAAATATTAATATCTTAAGCTTTATAATTAATTTAATTACTTTTTTATTTATAAAGTAAAAAGTTTATTTATTATTATATTTAATTATAAGCTTATTAAAAAAAATTAAACTCTTTATATATTTATTTAAAAATTATAATTTCTTTAAATATTTAAATTAAAGCTAATAGCTTTATTTTTATTAATAATATTATTATTATTTATTATTTATTAAGTTTATAAATAATAATCTTTTAAATACTTTAATAATATACTTTTATAACTTCTTATAGTTATTATTATTTCTATAAAATATATTTAATAAAGCTTTATAATTTAAAGTAATATTATTAAAGTATAAAAATAAATATTTAGTATAATATAAGTATATAATTATATTATAAACTAATATAAACTAATTTAATATATTTAAATATTAAGTTTTTAAAAATTAATTTAATTTAATTATAATAAATACTATATTAATCTTTATAATAATTAAAGTATAAGTAATTATTTTAATTATACTTAAAAATCTATTTACTTTATTATTTATTATAATATTTTTATAAAATTAAATAAAGTTATTAAATAATAATTATTTTAATAATTTAATAAAGTTTATATAATTATATTTATAAGCTAGTTTCTTAATATATAAATCTTAATATAATTATATCTTTTTCTATTTAAAATCTTTAATAATTAAAATACTTAAGAATTATTAAAAATCCCTTTAGTTTTTAATTTTAAATTATTATTTAAAAGATTAATTAAATTTAATATAAAGGTTTTAATATTTTATATAATATAAGATTATTATATTATTTATATAAAAGAAAATAATTAATTTACTATTACTTAAAATATAATAATTTTTATTAATAAGCTTATATTTTAGTTTTTTTAAAAATTTAATAAGATTATAATATTAAAAATAAAGTAAGTTCTTTAACTTATGAAGTATTTAAAATAATTATTATAGATTTCCTATATCTTATATATTAAAAAGTAAGTTATAATAAATTATATTTTAAAGTTTAGTATTTAAAAATATATTAATAAAATTATATTAATAAGCTTTAAGTTTAAATTTAATAATAATAGTTATAAATAATTAAAAAGCTTAAAAAGTAAAAGTTATTATGAATTTATTTATATTATTAATTAATTATTAATTTTTTTATATATATAAATATAATTTATATTTTTTAAAATAATTATTTTTATTAAACTTATATATAAATAGTTATTCTAAATTAATTAATTTAATTTTTTAATTAATTAATTTAATTTTTAAATTAATTTAAAACTTTTTAATAATTTTATAATAATTTTACTCTTTATATTTCTTAAGTTTAATTTTAATTAATTTATAGAAAAAGTCTTAATTTAAGTTTTAATTTTCTTTTTAAAACTATAGAAAGTTAAGAAATTAATTATAATATAATGAATATTATAATTTATATATAATTATATAAATAATTAAATTATTATTAAGCTTTCAATTTATATTCTTTTTATTTTTTTAATAGTTTTTAATTAATTAATTTAAATAAAATTAAATAATTAAAACCTTTAAATTTATTTTCTTTTATAATATTATTTTTCTTATAATATTATTTTCTTTTATTATAATTATTATATTATTAAATAAAATTCTTATTATATAAATTTATTAAATAATAATAATATTATTTTCTAATTTTAAAGTTAAATTATTAAATTTAAAATATTATTAAATATATAATTAATTAAATCTTTATATAAATAAGCTTAAAAGAAATCTTTAATTTCTTATATATTTTATTTAATTAGTTTTTTAATATTTTTCTTATAGAAAGTATTTTTATTGAATATAATATAATTAATTATAAATATTATTACTTTTATTCAAATTAAAATTTATATTATATATTAAATTAATAAAATATATTTAATAAAGTATTTAATATATACTTATTATAAGTTTATTTTACTTTATTAAGCTATTTAATTACTTATAAGAATATAAGCTTTATAATTATATATTTAAAAGTTTAAATAATTAAGTTTAAAATCTTTTAAAAAGTATACTTAAAAGAATTTACTATTCTTTAATTAATTATAAAGTATTTAGAAAAGTAATTTATTCTTTTTTTCTTTTATAATAAATATATAATTAAATAAATATATTATAGTATTTATAATAAAAAGCTATATTTTAAAAGGAAATTAATTTTATATTAAGAAAGCTTATATTTTAATATTATATTTTCTTTTAAAATACTTAATATAATTATTCTATTAAAAGTAATATAATAATAATATTTAAATAATTATTTTATTATATATTTAATTAAATTTAAAGTTATTTATTAATAAAAATAATTTTTTATTTATTAATAGATTTATAATAATAATATAATATTATTTATAAATTATTATAATAAGATTTTTTAATAATATTTAATATTTATTTTAAAAGAAATATTATAATTAAACTTTATATTAATATTTCTATAATTAAAAAAAGTAATTTATTAATCTTTATTAAATACTTTTTCCTATATAAAAAGGTTAAATAATAATATTAATTATTATTCTTTTCTTTTTTTAGAATTTCTAATATATATATTATAAAGCTAAAAGGCTTAATTTTTTAAAATATAATCTTAAGCTTTAGCTTTATAATATAATTTAATTATATATATTTAAATAACTTTTAAACTTAAATAATAATTAATTAAATTAAATATAATTTAATAAATTAAAGTTTTTAATAATTTATTAAATCTTATTATTATAATATATAAAAAGCTAGTATAGCTTCTTATAGCCTTTTTCTAATCTTTATCTTTAATTATATAAAATAATTATAATTATAATAATAATAATAATAATAGCTATTATAATAATAATATTATTAATATTAAGTAATACCCCTAGCCTTATAGCTATTAACTATAAATAAAAAATATATAGCTTATTAAATAATATCTTTTATAAATTATAGAAATACTTTAAAGCTATTAAGCTCTTTATTAAGCTTAATTTAATTATAGCTATAAAGTTATTTTTACTAATTTAACTATTAAGCTTAATACAGTATAAATATTAATTAAAGTAAAGTTTAATATTTAATAATATAAATTAATAATAGCTTAATTAAATTTAATAAGTTTATATAAATTATATTAATTAAAGTATAAAGCTAAAAGGCTTTAATAATATTACTTATAATAATACTTTCTAAAGATAGTAATAAATAATATTAAGAATAATTAAGATAATATAAGTAATATTATAAAAGAAAAAAGATAAAGTATAGGAAATATAAAGCTTTACTATAAGGATAAGCTTAATTTAATAATATAAAATAAATATAATTTAATAATAATACTTAATACTATTAAAACTCTTATAAATATATCTAGTAAAATATATATAATAAGTTCCCTATATAAGGGGAATAATAATATTAATAATAATAATAATTTTATTTAATTTAATTAATTATTATTAAGTTTAAAAGCTGTTTAAGTATATATAATTTAATTATATATTATAAAGCTAAAGCTTTAAATTATATTTAAAGAAGACTAAGCTTTTAGCTTTATACTAATAGTATTAGGATTTTAAAGTAAGAAAAAGAAAAGAAATAAGAATAATAATAAATAAATATAATTATTTAAATAATTTAATAAGATTTACTTTACTTTTATTATACTATAGATTTTATATTTAATTAATAAAAATCTTTCTAAAGTATAATTTAAATAATCTTTAATTATTTTTATTATTACTTTTTAATTTAAGTAATTAATTTTAATATATTAAAGCTTAGCTTTATTAATTATATTAATTTAAAAGATTTTTAAATTATTCTTTAAAATATAAATAATTAAATATTTTTAAAGTTTAATATTCTTAAGCTAGATTTAATATTAAAAATCCTTATAAGAAATCTTATATTATATATTTTTAGTTTTGTTATAATAAATCTTATTTACTCTTTTTTTCTTTTTTAAAAAGTCTAATATATATAATATAAAGTTAAAAAGCTTAATCTTTTAAAATATAATCTTAAGCTTTAGCTTAATAATATAATTAAATTATAAATATTTAAATAGCTTTTAAACTTAAATAATAATTAATTTAATTAATATAATTTAATAAATTAAAGTTTTTAATAAATTATTAAATCTTATTATTATAATATATATAAAGAATAATATAGCTTCCTATAGCTTCTTCTTAATCTTTACTTTTAATTATATATATATATATAAAAGTATAATTATAACTTATAACTTATAACTTATAATAATAAGTATAATTAATAAAATAATAATAATTAGACTTTTAACTTTAAATAATATACTTAATTTAATATTAATAGTTTATAAGTAAAATATTAATTTAATTAACTTAATTAACTTTAATAACTTTTATAAATAGCTATAAGTTATTAAGCTATTTAACTAGTTTACCCTAGCTATAATAATATAGCCTTTATTAATATTTTAATAATTATTAATTAAACTTAATTAATATAGCTTATATTTTTTATATAAGCTAAAGGATACTATAAGCTTTAGTTTAAATATTAATATATATATAAAGTAGTACTTTTTAAAAATAATATTAAATAATCTTAAGTATTATTAAAATAGTTTAAATTAGCTTTAATTAAATTAATATATATTAAAAGATAAAGATAATAAGAAAAGATAAAGAAAAATATAAAGCTTTATTATAAAGATAAGTTTAATTTAATAATATAAAATAAATATAATTTAAGAATAATATTAATATTATTAAAACTCTTATAAAGATATGTTATAAAATATATATAATAATAATAAATATTATAAATATTATTATCTTAAATATAATTATTTATTTTTTAATCTTTTATAATTAATAATATTAAGTATAAAAAATAATATATAATAAATATTTTTTATTTTAATTACTTTATTTAATAAATTAATAAACTTAATTTTACTTAAGCTTTAAATAATAATAAAAATATTATTAAAGAATATTTTTATTTTAAAGCTTTTATTAAAAATTATAAATTAATCTTTATAATTAAATATATAGCTTAAAGCTTTTATATTAAATAAAATATAATTCCTTAAACTTATAATTTTTAATTTAAGAGAATTAATAATAATAATAATATTTAAGTTAATTATAATTATTAAATTAATTATTAAAATATTAATTATTTATTTTTAATTTTATTTATTTTTTTAATTTTTTATATATTTTTTAATAAAATTAATAATTTCTTTTTTTTAAATAAATTATATATAGTAATTATAAGTTTTTAATTATATAATTTATTAAAAGCTTTTTTTAATTTATTAAAGATTAATTAAAATATTATTTATTAATAGCTTTTTTTAATAATTATTTTTAAATTTATAAAAATAAACTTTTTTATAATAAATATATATATATATTCTTTTTTTTTACTTTTTAACCTTTATTTTAATTAATTAAAATATTTTTAAAAGCTTTTTTATATTATTTTTAAATATATTTTTAAATTTCTTTATTTTATTTTCTTTACTTTAAAAAATAATTATTATAAAAATTAATTAAAGAATTTTATATTAAATAAAAGCTTAATTATAATTTATTATTATAGTTATTTAAATATTATATTAAAGTTTAATCTTTAAAGATTAATATCTTTATATAAAATATATTTTTTCTATTAATTATAATATAATATATTATTAATTTATTTTATTATATTTATAATAAATTTAAATACTTTATTATTATAATAAAAATAAGAATTAATACATTTATATTTATTAAATATATTAGAAAATTTTAAAATTTATTTATTAATTATTATTTTCTTTATTATTAATTTTATTAATTTTTATTATTTAAAATTATAATAATTCTTTTTAATTTTTAGATTAAATTTAATTTTTCTTTTTAAAGTTTTAATTTCTTTTTAAATATAAATTTATTTTTTATAGATTTCTTATATTATTTTAAAAAGCTTATATTAATTATAATAATAATTAAATTTATATTTTTATATTTTATTTTTAAATATAATAAATAAAATTAAAAATTCTTTTTTTAAAAAAAAGATATTTAAAAATTATTTAAATTTTATAATTAATATTTTTTTTAAAAAAGAATTAAATTAAAATTATTATTTAATTATGTTCTTTTTAATTTATTTTTAATAATATATATATTTATATTTATTAAAAATATTATATATATTTTACGATATATATTTATAAGAATTTTAATTATATTAAATATTATTATTAAATTATATTTATTTTATATTATTAAATTAATCTTTATATTTTCTTTTATTTTTTATTTTTTATTTTTTAATATTATTACCTTTTCTTATTACTTTTATAATTAATTTAATTTAATTTAAACTATTTTAATAGCTTTTAAGATTATTTAATATTATTTTTAAAAAGTAATACTATAAGTACTTTAATTAAAGTTATTAAGCTTTAAGCTTTAATTTATATATTTAATATAAGCTTTTTTAATTAAGCTTATTTACTTTTTACTTAAATATTTATTAATATTTAAATATAGCTTAAGATTATATTTTAATTTAATTAATATAAGTAAATAAAATAATAATAAAAACTATATTATTATAATTAAATAAAATAAATTATATAACTTTATAATTTATATAATATATTATAATTATTTAAATTAATTTATTATAATATTATTAGTTTACTTTTTATAATTTATTCCTTTAAAATTAAATATATTATTAAAAGTAAAAGGTTTTATTAAAGCTATATTATTATAATTATTTTATATATATAATTAAAAGTAAAGATAAAAAAAAGCTATAAAAAGCTATATTAATTTTTAAATATATCATAATAATAAGATTTCATAAATTATTAAAAATCTTAATTTATTAAACTATATTAATTAAATTAATTATTATTTAAATTTAAAAACTATTTAAATATATATAACTTTATAATATTAATAAGTTAAAACTTAAGATTATATTTTAAAAGATTAAGCTTTTTAGCTTTATATTATATATATTAGATTTTCTTAAAATAAAAAATAAAAAAAGAAATATTTATTAAAAAAACTTTTTTTAAAAAGATTTAAATTTTAAAATTATTTTTTTTATATTTATTTATTTAATATATTTTAAAACTAATATTAATTATTATTATTATTATTATTTCTTTAAATAATATTAAATAAAAATAATTATAATTTTATTTTTAATTTAAAATAATTCTTAATATAAAATTTAATAAAATTAATATTATTATTTAAATTAATAAATTCTTAAATATTTTTCTTTTTTAAGAAAGTTTTTAAAACTTAATATTATAAAGTTTAATTTATAAATTTATTTAATTTCTAGCTTAAGCTATAAATATTATATAATATATTATTTATTTTATTTTTAATTTTTAATATACTAATTTTAATAAATTTTAATTTTACTTTATTTATATAATTTTTAATTTTTTAATTTAAAGCTTATATAGATTAAATTATTATAATATAAATAATTTAATATTCTTTAAATTAAAATCTTAAGATTATTAATTAATAAAAAAATATATTTTAAAAATATTATTTATTTAAATAATTAAATAGCTTTAATTAATAGTAAAGAAATTAATTAAATTTAATAAAAACTTTAATTTAAGATAAGTATATTATTTTAAATAAAAGATAATTAGTAAAATAAGCTATATATTTTTAATTTAATTATTTATAAGTTTTTCTAAGCTTATAATTAATAAGAAATATAAATTAATTAATATATTATTATATAATTAAAGAAAATCCTTTATTTAAGTTTTACCTATATAAGCTATAATAAAGTACTTTTCCTTTAACTTTATTAAATATTTAATTTAATATAAGTTAAAGTATTTTTCTAAATATTTAAATACTAAGCTATTTAATTAAATATAAATTACTAATATAAGTTAGTTAAAAATAATAACTTTAATCTTTAATAAGTAAATATAAATTTAATATAAATTAATATATTTCTTAATAATATAATTAATTATTTATTTATATTTAATATTAATATACTTTATATATACTATATTAATAAAATTAAATATTATATTTATAGTATTTTAGCTATTAGTAAATATAATTAATTTAAATAACTATTTATAATTAAGTTCTTTTATTATTTAAAATACTTAAAGTATAGAAATACTTCTTAAAATTAAATTAATAAGTTTTAATTTAGTTAAACTATAAGTAATTAAAGTTTACTTTTTAAATTTCTATAGAATAAGTCTATCTTTAAGATAAATAGTATAGCTTACTATAGAAATATATTCAAATAAGTTATTAATAAAAGAAATATTTATATATATATATAATTTAATATCTTTAAGATTATAATTACTTTTAAGTATAATATTAAGTTTAAAAGTTTTTTTAAATAAGATAATAAATATTTAAAGATCTTTATATATATCTTTTTAATATTTATATTTATATTACTTAGCTTAAATATAATAAATATTATATTAAGCTTTATACTTTATATAATTTAATTTAATTTATTAGTTTATTTAAATTATTATTTAAACTTTATTATAATATTATAATCTTTTTAATTATATAGAATCTTAAACTTTAGTAATTAAAGAGTATTAATAAAGTTTATTTTATTTACATTAAATTCTTAATAATTATATTAATATACTTTTCATATATAAGCTTAATTATTTACTTTTATAAGTTATAAGTAATTTTTAAATTAAAGAATAACTATAGTTTATTTAATTTCTTAAGAAATATAAATTTTCTACTTTTATTAAATACTATATTAATAATTATATTATTTAAATTAAATATAATTGAATTATTAATATAAATAAGAAATTTAATTTTATTATCTTTAATATAAATATATAAATTACTTTTAAATAATTAAAATTTAATTATTTTAAATAAATTAGTAAATATATTGTTTCACTATTTAAAGGAATAATATAAGCTATAGAGACTTTTATTAAAAAAGTATATATAATTAATATTATTTTTATAGCTTATTAATTACTTAATATAAACATTTTATTATATATTAATATAAAAAAATATAACTTTTATATTAACTTACTACTAACTATCTTTACTTCTTATAATTATTATATAAAAGGTTTTAAAGGTTATTATATATATAATAGTAAAATAAAAGTCTTTTATTTTATAATTATCATTAATTTATTAATTTCTTTTAATTATTTATTATACTTTTATATAAATAAGCTTACTAGCTAATTCTTTTATAATATATACTTATTTATTTTTAAATATAAGCTAGTCTTTTAGCTTTTTAATTAAAGATTATATTTCTTTTTTAATAATTCCTTCTAGCTCTTTTTATTTAATTAATTATTATATAGTTTTATAATATTATATGTATTTAATAATATATATTTATAGTAATTTTAATAATTATTAAATTATTATTAAATATAGTATTATATCCTTATAATAAAGCCTTATATTTCTTTTTATCTTTTTTCTTTTATATTATCTTTATTATTAATCTAGCTTAATTTATATTATTTTAATAATACTTAGGATTATTTAATATTACTTTTAGAAAATATTACTTTATATTTATATTAAAGTTTATATTAAGCTTTATAATATTACTTAATTTATATAAAAAGTATAAGCTTATTTAATTAAGCTTATTTATTAATTACTTAAAGCTTAATTAATATTTAAATAGAGTTTTAAGTTATATTTAAATTTAAATAATATTAATAATTAAATTATTAATAAAAGCTATATTATTATAATTAAAGTAAGCTAATTAAATAACTTAAGTTATAATTATTACTTAAAGTACTTAAAGATAAATATCTTTAAATACTTAATAATAAATTTATAATTTCTTTCTTAAAGCTAAGGCTACTTATTAAAGGTTAAAGGTATTATAAAGATAATAATTATTATATATATATAAGAGAAAGAAAATATATATAGTAAAAAATAAAAATTAAAAAAAGATTATAAAAAGCTTATATAGATTTTATATATATTATAATAATATTATTTAATAATTATTCAAAACTTTAATTTATTAAGTTTTATTTAATTTAATTAATTATTATTAAGTTTAAAAACTATTTAAATATATATAATTTAATTATATATTTACAAAGTTAAAGCTTTAGATTATATTTAAAAAAGACTAAGCCTTTAGCTTTAGATTAATAATATTAGAATTTAAAAGTAAAAAAAAGAAATAAATATAATTTTATAATTATTTTATTTATATATTATTATTAAGTAATAAAGAGATTTACTAAAGTATTATATAATATCTTTATTATTTTATAAAGCTAAAAAATAATAATCAAATTCCTTTTTTTAAACTTAATTTAAATTAAAATAAATATACTTTAAGTTATAGAAAAGACTATTAATTATATTAGATTTTTATTTATATATAATAATTAAATATGAAAAGTTATTTTATTTTATATAATCTTTTTATTTTTTAATAATAATTATTTTTATTAAATTACTTTAATATAGATTTTATTTAATTCTTTTTAATTTCTTTATTAATCTTATTATATATTTAAAAATTAAATATTTAATTTTATTTAAGATTAAATTATTTAAATTAAATATTTTAATTACTTTTTTATTTTTAAACTTAAGCTTAAGTTTAAATATAAAATAAATAATTAAAAATAATTTTAATTATATAAATATTTTAAATTAAAGCTTTTATATTTCTTTATTTTAAATATCTTATATCTTTATATTTTAATGCTTTTTATTTTGAATTTTTTATTTTAAAATTATAATTAAAATATAGTATATTATATACTTATAATTATTATAAATTATATTAAGTATATAGCTTTATTAACTTTAAGATTAATTAAAGTAATTTTATATTTAATATTATTAATTATTTTTAATTAATCTTATTTTTCTATATAAAAATAAATATTTCTTATATAAATAATTTTCTTTAATTTAAATATTTAAACTTTTATAATATAATTATAATTACTTTTAGAATTAATAAAATTACTTTTTTAAGCTTATTTATTTATTTTCTTAATATACTTTTTCTTAGCTTTTAAAAGATATATATATATACTATATTTTTAAATATAAAAATAATTAATATTATATTTAAATTTATTATTAATACTTTTTATTATTTTTATAATTAAAAGCTTAAAGTTTCTATTTATATATATAAATAAGAAATTATTAAATCTTATTTAATATTTTATAATATAGAGCTAAATTTAATTTAATATTTTTATATTAATAATATTAATTTTTATTTTAATAATAAAAGTTTAATTAATATATTTAATTTTACTTTAATATTTAAATATATAAAGTATATTAACTTTTATTATAATTTCTTTTTTAATATAAAAAGTATTTATTTTATGAAATATAAATTCTTTTATATTATTAAAATAAAATATTTAAATTTATATTAATATATAATTTTCTATAGCTTTTTTTTATATTTTTATAATAAAGATAATATCTTTATAATTAATTATTATAATAATTTAATAAAAGCTATTTTAAATATTAATAATATAAAGTATATATTATATATTTCTATAAGCTATAAATTTATATATAATAAAATCTTAATAAATATAAAATAAAAAGCTATTTATTTAAATAGACTTTTTATAATTAATATTCTAAAGTATTTTTATAAAGTAATAATTCTTATAATAATAATCTATTAAATTATATTAATATATTTAGATTTTAGCTATTTAATAAATATATAAGATTTATTCTTTACTTATATAATTTAATCTATAATATATAAAATTATAATTAATTACTTTTATAATTATATTTATAAAAGCTATTAATATAGTATTTTTTATATTTAATATTAATTTAATAATAATATTATTATTACTTTATTTATATTAAGTAATTTATTTCTTTATATTTTTATAAATAAAAATATTATATATTTTATTATAAATAATACTTTTAGCTTTTAATTTACTTATATTAATTATATTTATTAATATAATTAAATAATATATTATATTAATTAAATTTAATATTTTTCTTATATTAAATATATATATATTATTAATTATTATAATAATAATTATTTTATTATTATTTATAAATATAATATTTTTTCTTTTATTAAAATATTACTTAATAGAAAGTTATTAAAGGTTATTAATAATATAATAGCTATAGTTATAATTATAAATAAAAAGCTTTTCTAAAAGTATTTTATATATTATTAAAATAAAGTCTATATTTATATTTATATAGCTATTAAAATTATTAAATATTATTTTAATACTTAATATATTAAGGTATTTTTTTAATCTTTTTTTATTAATTTTCCTTAAGCTTTAAAATATAGCTTTAAGTATTTCTTTTAATATTTAAATTTTAAATATTTAAATTTATTAAGCTTAATAATATAATTATATTTAAATTTAATTATTTTTTTATATTAATGTTTTAATTTATTATTATTAATAGCTTTATTATAATTATTTATTTAAATATAAAATTTATTATTTATTAATTTAATCTTTTAATAGTAAATATTAATTAAATAATATTAAATTCTGAATTTTATTATTCTTTTTTTATTATATTATTTATTTCTTTAATATTAATAAGAATTAAAATATATTTCTTTAATTCTTTTAAAAAATTAATTTAATTTAAAGATTATTTAAAATTTAAATAATTTTATTTTAATTTTAATTTATAATTAAATAATAATTTATTCATTTTAAATAAAATATATTAATTTTTTTAAAAAAAGCTTTAATTATTATAAAGTTTTCTTTTTTTATAAAAATAAATTTATATATTATTTAATATCTAAAGTTTATAAATCTTTTTAGTAATATTTTTTTAATTATTTATATAATTATATATATAAAATTATAAAGATTTTAAATTTAAATTTTTATTATTTATTAGATTTTATTATTAATATTAATAAATAATAATTATATTATATTAATATTTACTAATTATAATATTTAATTTATTATTTATATTAAATCTTTCTAGAATATTTATATATATTTATATTATTATAATATAATTATAATCTTATTTTTTTATATTTTAAATTATTTTATATTTTTTAATTTAAAAAATATATTTAATATAATTTTATATTTATTAATAATAATAATTTAATTTATAAATTATAATAATAATAATTAGCTTTAGCTTTATTAATTTTAACTTTATTAATTTTAATTTTATTAATTTTATTAATTTATATTTATAAAAAATAATTTTATTAATTTATATTTATAAAAAATAATCTTATTAATAATAATTTAAATTATATATAAAAATTATAAATATATATAATTAAATAAAAATAATAAAAGCTTAATATAGAATATATATAATATATATATAATAAAAAAGAAAATATAATATAAAATATATATTAAAAAAAATAAAAAAATATTATTTTATAAGCTTATAATAAAATAAAAAAAATATAATTACTTTTTAAAAGTAAAAAGCTTATAATTTATTAAATAAAATAATAAAAATAAATAATAATTTTTAATTATAATAATATTAGCTAGGTTTAGGTTTAAAATAAAATAATAACGCGAGGTTAATATATAAGGTATATAGACTACTATATATAACTCGTAATATTATTATAATAGAATTAGTATCGGTGTTTTTTAACCCTCCGTGAGTAGGACAGCTTGACGTGACTGAAACTGATCCGTTATTCTATGGGGCAGCCTTCGGGTTAGCATTGGGGAGTTAGAGAGCTTGAGAGTCCTTTTTTTCCCGGGGACGAGACACACCAAACTGTTCATCATCACGCTTGCTCTTCACAGCAAAAGGCAGCAGTCGCAATCTGGCTTCAACTTATTGATATATAGAATATAAACAAGCAAATTATTTCCATTTGGAAAGAATGGATAACGAAGCCTACTTGTCAATTAAAAGTATTTTCAATGCTATAAATGATAAACTCGTCAAAGTGTTTATCGTCGTTGATGAAACGCGAGATCGCTTGGTCCTGTCAAGGTTCCGTTCAGGTTCCGGCTGGGTTGATCCAACAACGTTTGCCGAGGTCGCGATTATCCCGAGACGAGCCACCCCACGAATTCAACTTTTCCAGAAGACAGCCACACTCACACGGGCTGGGGCTATGGCTGTGGCTACGGGCACTAAGGAGATTTGTGAGCCGTTGACGGATCGTCCTGTGTCATGGGCCTTGTGTGTGCGCTTATCATCGGGTCGACTCGGGCTGTGAAAACAATCATCCACTGAGATGCGCTGGCCAATTAGACCTGTCTTTTCCAATCGCTCCACTCTTTATCGCCTTGGGGAAATGATGTCTTGAGCATTTTCCAAACAGGAAACAAGTTTTCTCCGTGCCTGGGGTTTGGGCTCGTTAAAGGAGAGAGACCGTTGATGCCGTTATCGACGACACCGACGATGCCAGCGTCGAATCTAGTTCCACTAGGATGACGACACGGTTACGGGATAGGTTATCAAATTAGCTGCATGAGAAAAACAAATGTTAGGTCATTCTGAAAAGTTTGTACAATGTGTTGTTGTCGCTCATCATCTCACCACTTGAAAACGCCAGATCACCAAGGAAGGGAGCAAAGAGAGAAACTTTTTGCTCGTAGCCCGTGACAGAATCCGACGCAGGCGCCCGTCGTTAACCTCCACAGTCATGGTGGCCTGTCTTGTTCTGAGTGTCAGCAGCGCCATCCACTTGGGCAACGCCACTTGTCTGCACACTTCATCCCCTCAAGAGCCTAAGGCATCAAACAGATCACGAGCTAATGAACAGGCATCATGATTCGTCAGGAGCCTCGGCAAATCAACGGGTAATATTTACCACCTGCGTTGGTCAATGAAAATGATGATGCATGTGTCGAAAATGCGCAGAGACTGCGGTGTGCTAAACAAAACCAGGTCATGACACAAAGTACTGAGGGGATTGCTGTCAGCACCATCTCCTTCGCCAGCCATCCACGACGTTCTCCCCGTCCAATCATGCAACCCCTGGTGGATGTTTGGGTGGGGTCATGTCGGAAGCCACGGCTGCAGACGCCGACTCTCTTTGCCACAATACGGAAACCGGCCCGACCCCCCGCTTCTTCTTCCAACTCTTGGAGGCCGCCACTTGAGTGGCGGCCCCCCTCTTTTCAGCCACTCGCTTCATTTCTCACAACGGCCATGGTATCACGGCCCGACGGCCCGTTCCTGATTTTTTCCGATCGTCGACCCTACCCTTTACTCCTCCCCGTCCTGCCTGGGAAACGGCTCCTCGTCCATCATCATCACAAAATTGATGCGTTTCGCTAAGCGCCAGCCTTATCGTATATGGGAATGTCTTTGGAACCTGAACCCAGTCATGATAAGCCTCCGACGATAGATATGAGGAAGAATAGTGAGGGCGAAGAGAAATAAAAGGTATAAGGGGCATGGAGGACTAACTAGGAGAGAAAACTGCATCCCCTCGATGCCCCTAAGGCCTCAAAGATGTCACGACCTAATGAACAGGGTTTGTGGTTGGTCAGAATGGTTCGGAAAAGCGACGGATAAGAGGTACTTCGTCACTAGGCCAGATTGCATGACGGGATACGTACTAGCAGCGCGTCTTTATTGCAGATCAACCGCGTTGTGCTTAACAGAGCGGGTCGTGATATCTTTGAGGCCTTAGGGGCATCGAGAGGATGATGGAGGCAAAACTCATCCTGGATATTCCGTAATGAAAGTGAACTCATACTATGCCAACATCTATGCGCCTACTTGCTCCTACGAACTTACATTCGGCTGTTCTCTACCTCAAGGTGGGCAAGCCTCAATTCCCCTATAGAGAGCACTTGCGCCATCGTTCAAGCTCGACGTCACCTAATCCCACGTTGGTCCATTGCCAAGACAATCAGATTTTTGGTCCAAAGGAAAAAAACAAAAAAACCAAAAAAAAAAAAAACATAGTCAATGTCAGCCTCTCGTGTCCCATCTTGGGCCATTATCGATTGCATACATTCGATGTCTCCGGGAATTTTCGGGCCTCGAGACACTGTGCTTTATTCTCCTCTTTTGCGATCACCTGGGCACTCTGACGGCCGGGGCCGGTGACCATTTCTGAGCTAGACAGCTTGGCAGAGCTCATTACGTGTCTTGACTCGATAGGCTTCAACGAGCCAAAGTTACGCAAAGAGGGGATCATTGGAAGGGCGATTTGACCAGGTGGGGGCACAATCTTCAGTGTCTCTAAAGTAGGAAGTGATAAGTCACATTTGGTAAGTCACATTTGGTAATGTAATTGCATCAATGGATAATGCATACGGTGGGCGATAGACTACAATGCAGCCACCGGGAGCAGTCCAGCCTAAGAAGGGTGCCCATCCAAGACAACAGATTGGGTCGTTGTATAGGAGATGATATTCTACCAGTAAAATGAGTGGAGATTTCAGGCCGTCTCGTTAAACCAGCCCGAGGAAATCAAAATGTCTAGAATTTTCGACTAAAGTTGCGTGGTGATAATATATAGAAGTGTAGGCGGATGATGAGCCTCTTAAGAAGACTAAAGAAAGTTACAAGAAGTGAGCTCACGACGTGATCTAACATAATATAAAGCGGGATCTATAACACTACGAGGTCGGAGGAACATGACTCTGCGGGAAATTCATAGGAATCGATTTAAAAGCAGTGTATGTATAAGTGAAGCCATGCCTTCCGAAGAGAAATTTGAGAAACATAACCCGTTATGAGGAAGCATATTACGTCCGCCTAACAAAAATGAGTAACAGATTCGATGAGTTTGAATCGGTAGGTATACTGATACTATTAGAGGTAATCCACTAGATAAAAGGTTATAGAAGCAGTATATATTGAGGAATTTGCTCTTAGATCAGCTTAGGTATAAAGGTAATGTCAGATCTGTATTCATGTTCTCTACATTTTACTTGGGTTTTCTGGGCAGCCGTTACGTCTTACTGCTTATTACTACCCTTTTAGGAGCCCGAGGCGCAGTTATAGGAAGTATCATATCCCCCGCAGAACTATGCTGCCCCCCAGTATTGTCTTCAATGGGACATCTGCGCAACAAGGTAGCTGGGCATCGTGAGTATCAGGAAGGCGATAAGGAATAAGCACGTTCTACCGTGGTTCCATTCGACAAAGCCGAACAGGTATTCAAGAAGGCCAAGGAGGGGGCGAGCCAATCAAGGTTCTCATCGCTGGCCCCGACGAGAAGCTATAAGCATGATGGTCCGTCACGGTGCGGAACCTCAACATTATGGTGGACAAGGGGTTACCGCGATGACTACGACGAGGGTAGGCAATGATAGGGCTCATAGGCATAGTCAAAAGGTCGACCGGGTAGTCTGTGATGCTGCTAGTCCCGAGGATCATAGAGGACATGAGGCGTAGGATACCTAGAGTGTGCTGGAAAGGGGTAGGATGGACGTTCTCGGTACGGGGCAGGATATGAGTGCGATGGCTGATACTCAGCGTCATAGGAGTTGATGCGGTTGTTGAGGCTAGATGAGCTCACGAATAGGTTCGATCAAAGGGCTGTCATATTAAGAGTGATGCCCGGCGTGCGAGAGAAACGTAATTTTGGAAAACATTAAGAAGAGCCAAGGGCATAACGAATGCGACGGCTATGATCCCTATAATCAAGTTATCGCCGCCCTGTGTTTACCGAGTAACTTTCTTAGTAATCGATGGCTCTTACCGCGTTAGTTCGTACTAAGCCCATTCGTAATAACAATATGGGTTGATCTTTCAATATGCTGGTATCTACTGACATTGAGTTGCGCGACACGATTCCTCTAGCGTTGCATACGTTAGATAACGATACTTAGCAAGAAGGTATCGCGTCTGCGTATATTACTTTACTTGTTGTAGATTACGTCGTACTAGATAATGCGCGTACTGCTGTTAAAGTATGTGGTATCATGTGAGCTGTCCCCAGATAGAAACTAGGCGCGCCAGGGGTGCGTGAGTGAACCAAGACGCAGGCACATTAAAAACCTAGTATCGCTCTTAATGTTCGTCTTCTCCAGCCCTTTCGAATAATGATTAAGCATGGCATGTTTTAAAACATGGATACAATACCGGACATAATGGATATGATGAAATCTCTATACATGGTAACGTCTCCGGTAGCGTTCAACGGTCTTTCCACAGCATCGGCTGCGTTGCGCGGCATGTCGTCACTAGGCGCGTCTTGCTAATTCCCTGAGGATAGTGTATCCAGCGGCTGTATTACTTGACGGTAATATACACCCGACTGTGTCGCTACCTTGCCTTGGTAAGCGTCATGTTTCTGCCTCGTCCTACGCATGTGTGTATGTCACGACACATCTCCCTGATTATGTTCAGATGTGCAGGCTTCTTTAATTTCTTTCCAATCGTTTGCCATCTAGGTATAGCACTATGTAGTTATAGAGTTCAATGCGTTTGACGAGTCAGAGTGTATAGTTGTAGTTCTCCCATGCTGATATACTTGCACGGCTCCATATATAATAAGTAGCTCTGTAATCTATTTCGTCTATACGCACGAGCCTGGGACCACCTCCGAGATTTACAGTAATTCATTTTCCCCTACCCATACACCTATTCCAGCCATAGCATTCTCCCTCCTGTTACGGGAGCAGGGGCAAGATACGTACACCAACTGTGTCCATGGTTGTGCGTTCGTGTGCTTACAGTGCAATATGCAACCGAGTTGCGGTGTGTTGTATGTATTTTTTTCCTTGATTCTCTTCCAAAAGTATAGTTCAACGTCCGCATGGTTATGTCTGGGACGGCTTCCGGGTGCAGTAGCCGGTATGTTACAGACTTCCAATCGGAGTGTCGTTGCTGAGCTTTGGCCTTTTCGCTTCTCGCAGTAGCCTTTACTAACATATCGACTAGTTCATAGTTTTCATACGCTCGAAGGTCGCACTTCTTCTCTTCCGAATAGGCGCTATATACTAGCTCACCTTCTTCCCTAGGTCTATAAGCCTAATACTGAAAGCACGCTAAGATAAGATATTGCAGAAGATCCACGTAACGTGATCTCTCTAGTCGAAGCCCCATTCGTATAGAGGTCTGCATCTATAGCATATTCTTACCCCTAGACTCGCGACAGTACGTAATATAGGTATATGCTCTGCCGAAAACTCCATTCTGAGGCCGATATACTCACATTATATAATATACGTCTGATGCTATAGAGCCTTTCCCCATTCATCATCATCTCCCACTCGAAGTCGCTATATAATAACTCAATGCCTACTGCCTCACAATCGAATAATAAGAACATGCAGATAGGGTCTGCTCTTAGGTCCTTTGAGTTTGCACTATTGGGTCACGGTGTATATAGATACATGCTCTGAAGACATGACATTTTGCGTCGACTATGTCGCAGATTCTGCTAGTACACCAGTATCATCGTCAAGTTTATAATTATGCGTGACATCGATTCATACAATATGCACCGCACCCGACGTAGTCGTCACCACAGAAGTATTTCAACAAATCTTATGTTCAATATCTAAATTATATGAGGTCCTTATTGTAGGATGATTTCTATAGTCTTAGCGTCTGCTCTAATATATAACTCTTTATGATTTACTACTTTTCCCCCTTGAACATAATCTTTTCAGCCTCACGATGCACAATCGAGTCGCATGCATCCCAATGGCTTCTTAACTCGATAACAACCAACGAAGCGCACAAGACTATATGCAATCATGTCGTTTCTTTTCCTCGACTTTCGATATGATAAGCGCAAAGCCATAAAGGCATAGTCTCCGTGAAGCGTCACACATATAGCAGCCCAAAATATTCCATCATGACATATGATTCGCTATAGTCAGAAGTAGGAATGCCAGCATAGATCACGTATCATAAAGATCTCCATCCCGTTTCATAAAAGAGGCACATGCAGAGAGATCGCCAACACTCGTTTCATTTTGGTTGAAAAGCAGCACTGTAAACTCTTTGAGATCTCAAAGACTCTCATATAGACGTGTAGAGGCGGGTTGTGTAATGAGGCAATGCTGCTTGCAAAGGGGTCATTTTTATCTCATTTCGACTTTTCTGACTTTTCTCTTGTTTCAACATTTCTGCCTCTCTCTTTCGGCCTTTTACAAGCGCGTTATCGAGGTAATTCATCACGCAGATATCAACACCCTCCTGCCCCAGAGCGCAGTACGCAATACAATGCCGGTGTTAATTAGGAATTGGGATCTCTTTGTCAAGTTATGTATAATAACATCCAGCTTCTGTAAATACGTTAAGCGATGTGTTTATGCCATCTACAACCGATGGGAATTGGATACAACTACTCATTACTGCATTCAGAGCGGTAGAACTTCGACGTCTCAGACAAGTTGCTTTTTGCTTGATATATCAAGCGACACTCGGCTCGCCTTTAGACTACATCCGAACGAATGACCTCTGCCAGTCATAATCAGAGACTATGGGAGGCCAAGATTGGTATTGAGACGCAGTGATTGATTAACGTCAGAAGAATTCGTGCAAGTGCTCAGGCATGCATGCAACGTCTATACATCTTCTCCCTTTCCACTCTATAGGACGTTGAAACTACGTTATAGAAATTCAAGAATATCATCTCCTTTCCTGGTGTGACTACTTATTGGATAGCGGTACGCTCTCTTCTACGCCAGCTTCTTTGCCGCTGGCTGCTGGGACAGTCAATAACATCCCTGCCTCCAAAGATCAACATAAGCCTGCCTACCAACAGACGAAATTTGCCTTCGATCTCCCAAAGACGCCTATCTATTCGGTCTCGGGTGAGGACCTCTCTTTGACCATGGCCCCCTTTGAAGCTGCAAGTTGTAGATATTCATCTCGGCTATAAAGATAACCTCCTTTTCCCCAATTGTTATTGCACGTAATATCCGTGCTGTTTCGACTTCATAACAGAGGCATTCACGTCACGAGTCATCTTTTGCGCGGCGTTAGTTTGGTCCTGCCGCGATATGGGTAGGATCGATTGAAGCGTCTTGACTGTCATGACAGAGAGTCTCGTGGCGGAAAGACTTCAACAAGTTGAAATAGCTTGGCGTCCCGCGACCAGACCTGGTCATTCTCCCGATCGCATTGTGGCTTCATCTTGCGTAACCTTGAGTAACCTAGTCGCCAAGACTGAGATACTGGCAACCACGAAGCAAGCAATCTTTATTTGACTGGTCAACCCAGACAAACATCATATGCCTGGCTTCTCAATAAAGACACAGCCGATAAAGTTCTCTCTGTACTCCGTACGTCAACACGGGCAAAGCATAGTTATAAGGATAATAAGCACTAAGGAATGCATCCTACGGCAAATTACGAGCTGAATACTATCATCTCATCTCAGGCATATTTTCTACAGAAGGTGTAGGTGAGGTAGGAGAGACGGAATGATGCTCACTGTCGCAGGTCCGTGTACGAGAACTAGCCACTATGCACACAAGAATGCGTTGCTATTTCAAACACAACGTTATCTAGCTCTTTATCAATCCACACATTTTGTGAAGCTGTGACTTTAGAACACTTTACTGAGGCTCCCACAAAATGGATATATATATGTCGAAAGAGCTTCTGCTCTTAGATACTTTTTCTTTGTTCGATTTTGGTCTTATTCATCTTTGAGACTGGTTTCGGCACCCCCCGCGCTCACAATCTTGTGGTCTGCTGATGACATACATCATGGTCGACTAAAGCACCCAACACAATGACTTGGTCTCCCAATGCACATATCTCCCATCTCACCGCAAGCGGCGCATAGCATAGAAACGCATCGTCGACAGAAATTCTCACCTTGTCTGTAAACAGTGACATCGATGACTGATGCTGACTTTTCTTCTGTCCATTCTGTTATTGGGTGATTTTCCTCAAGGCTCCACTTGTTTCAAAGTCAATCCAATCATGGCCTTATTTATCTCTCATCTCTATTGTTCTCTGATCGTGATGAAAAAAGATGAGTTAATTCCTGCCACTATTCCATGCACCACCCGAGGAAACACGTTGAGGTGCAATCTCAGAAGAACCATTTCCTACAAAACATGACGTTGTCCTCTCTATTACGGGTTGTTTTATCCAACTTACGATGACAAAAGGAGCAGGTTCCTTGCTATATTCAGGCGAGGACATTGGCCAAACCAGCCCCAATAGTGCTCCAGTCGAAAGATGCGCCCCTTGTCCAAGGGGAAAGTCATGGTATTGGATTATACTAAAGGCGAAGCTTTTCAGCCCAGCTCGCTTATTTCTCCAGAAGCTGGAGTCGAGTCAGTAGGTTGCAGAAAGGCAGATGGGGCTGCGGTCGTGGTTGGGTGCTGATATGGCTCTATGACTTGATGGTATCAAAAGCTGGTGACGGCAGGATTTCGTGCTTTATGCATGGCATTTTCATCTTCCTACAACAGCACCAAGTGAAAGATATATTCTCCCGCTTATCAGCTTCTAGGAGAAGATTGTGATCGACGGTTGAAAAGGTCGACCAGTACACCAACTACTTCCAACTCGAGCTTGGCGAACAATACACTCTAGATGTGCCGAAGTTCAAGGAGAGCTACGCGATATTACACAATTCCAAGCTCGTTTGCAAAAATGACCCGACGATAACGCGTTGATTCCCCCTCCCCCCTCTCTTCCTCTCTTTTTTCTCTCTCTTTTGAACGAAACAATATCTACACCGTCGCTACGCTATATATTCGGTATCCTGCAGGACCCTTTACGCGAGCCGTTTTATAGCACAGCAAAAGCGACCGACTTTTGGCTTAAGCCCATCCGTGGATGGGAATGTGGATTGAAGAGGGATCATACGACACCCAGGGAAAACCCACAAACTGTGAACAAATCAGTATTGGCTTCCTCGAGGTTGATACATTCGGCGAGAGCCGGCCATATTTTGTCGAATGGGAACTTGAAGCAGTGGCACAGCAGGTCCAGGAAACAGGCGTCATTGCGAAGCTGCCAACGGATAATTGATTGCCTTTGTCTGCTCACCAATAGGCGACGAGCTGAAGGGAGCTAGTAGCCCTCGCAAAGAAGATGAAGAAGGGAAACATTCGCTATTGTCTGTGCCCATCTTTCGGCCAAGATTAATATCATAACCGGACAACTTTGGGCATGGCTTGAAACAGATGATGATGTTGGTGAGTCCAGGTTCTTCCAATCGAACAACAGCTCCGTCATGGCTTCTATGGTGTTCCATCACGTGAACCTTTGAGCTTCTCTGACAAGACGAGGGCCACGGCCGGTTCTCGCCTATACCTATCAAGTCACGAGATGACCTCCGCATGTTTGTTCAGAATCTGGCTTCTGATGTTGAATGACTTACTTTCTACTTATAGGCAAGTCTTTCGATTACCCTTCCTTATTCTCATCTCCTTCAACTTCTATATCATTCGTCAAATATTCCATTTCTCATCGACCAGATTCGAAACTACCAGAATAACAGAATCCTTTGACAGGGAATACTTTCCCTGAGCGCCGCCATATTATTATTAAGGTTGTTTTAATACCTCTTCTCTATCTTATTATAGGATGTTTCCTTAATTAGTCTACCCTTATCCTCATCCTCATTCTCATCCTCATCTTTATCTTCGCTCAACACCTTGCGCTTTTATGTTTGTGTGCATGGAGATGAAGGACGACGGCAACGAAGTTTAAAGAGGAGCTTCGAGACATTGCGATGCCTCCCCTCATCTCAACTACCACTCCCCCAAGAGCGCCGCAAAGTCTAGAATCCAGTCCCGGGGATGTACCAAGGGGAAGACGTGGGGCTTGTCCAAGTGATCAAAGCTGTCTTTAAGACGACATTACCGTCCATGTTGGCAGCAACAATTTGTTACTCTAGCTTTGGCTCCTCCTGGCATGCTGACTCTGGCTTGGGCTCAGCTACCTTCTCCTCACGTCTGTTTCACCCATCGTACAACCATGAGTCATGATGAATATCTCGAGCGTCAGTTACCCGTTTTTTTTACCAATGGTTACCCTTGTATACTTGGCTTCGTACATGACTGCCCGTTGGAAATGGCTATGAATTTCACAGTCGGCCCGACTTTAGGCTCTGAACAACCAAGTCCGCGGCTGATGTGAGACATCGGACGAGGCTGAGGATGGGGATATCGCTGTGGACACAGCCCGATAGTTGCATCACCACGCAACGACGTCTCTCTGTCATTCTAGGAGCCGAGTCTCGGATTACGAAAATACACACTACCGCGATAAAACAGCACACAATGTTGTAAAAGCAAATCCCCACTTCAGCCCCACGCGGAATCCCTCAGGTCGATAAACGGCATCCTCTGCCTTCTTCCCGTTGTGCAAATATCAATCACGGACTATCCTTATTGTGAGATGACGTTATTACATGTAGCAAGGTTATCATTTTTATGATTCATCTAACCTTGATACAATAAGAGATCCTCCTTTTCTCATGGCAAACAAAGTCTTGCAGTTTTCAAGACCAATCATTGGATGTTGCTTATTCTCGGCTATTATCAACTGGGAAAACTCGATATATGATGCAACGGATCCTTATGTTGGCCCACCGTCCTTGATCATGAGAGTTCCCTAGACGAGTGTCCCCCCCATCAACTCATGGGGCCGACCTTGCGTTTTGCCCCCTACAATCGCCCCCCCAACCCCCCCCCCCCCCCCCACCCCCCCCCCCCCCTCCCCCAACATCTTTTCTACCGGGCTCTGCCCAGCCGCCTCCATCAGCGTCGGCCTTGTTGTGACGCTTACTTGCTTTGATATATAGCGATAAAGGAGAAAAGCCATCCCGAACATGCAAGGGCTCTTACTGGACGAGCTTCATTCGGTACTTCGACCACAACAGGTGACTCAGTCACAAGGGATCTTGACCAACTCCATGTTGGCGAGACAGTTGCGGAATAAGCTCGATGAGCAAAATGTCTGCGTGTTCTCCCTTGTTCAAAGATTTCTGTAAAGGATAAGTAGATATGCACACTCCTCTATTATGACGTCAAGGTAAACACGTTGGTGCATCTGATACTAGTAGCGTCTTTTGAGTGATGCGGTCAAATAGGGCAAGTGTCTCTTGGCATTTAGCAGCCCGGTTGCGCACTATATCTTGTCCTTGACAAGACAAAAGGGGGATTTTGAATCTCGTTATTGTCTGTCATGTTCCCGATCTGCATACACCAATCAGACCCAGGCATTTCTACAGAGGGACGACTTTTTGCGGTATTTCTTTTCCTTTTCTTAATTTTTCTTTACCACGCAAACTAGAAACGACGATCAGGAACTTGCAGGCCAGTGGTCTACAGCGTAATGAATTTATCTGTCAACATCAGGACCTCCCTGGTGGAAATAACACCTTTCTCCCGGATATAGTCGATGGAGGGATGCCGAGAGAATATAGACGAGGGGATCAAGGTAAGAAATTTTGGGTCGCACTTATCGAATGTCTCGGAGCTTGTAGGGATGTATAGAGCCGCTACTGAAAGTATTATAGTTGTGAGTAACTTTGGAAGACTCTGGTTGAGTAAAACGAGAGATGGTGCGTTTGCTCCACGACCACCTAGAGGTAACTAATGTATTGAATCATGTGTGGAAACATTTGAGGCATAAATTACTCTCTATACGCGTCTATGCGTCTGGGGCAGCGGCCGACAGCAACATCAGCTTGATTGATCCCCTCCATTTGAGACGTCGGTCTCGCCTTGCCGTTTCTTCACGGAACACGTTGAGTGATGCAGACCGTTATGTTACACCAGATACTATCATGATCCTATCGAATGGCTACACAGCCCCACACCGGATCCAGTACGACTGTTGAGTATGATGCGCAAGTGGCCACTAATACCGTAATATGTGGCAATACCACCGTGGGGTATTTGCATAGGGCAGAGCGTGACCGCCCAACATGTTGTGGTACTTCTACTATTGCGGCGACCACGCCCAGCGCAGAATTCTGCCCGAGTTCATGACAGACGACATATGGTTCTATCCGCCGAGAGACCACGCGCAGGAGTTCGATCGTACGTGGCGCCACTACGTAGGAGCTCGGCTCAGCTGACCATCTATGCTCACAGCGATGTCGTGACGTTTTTATGAATAGCACTGCATTTAAGTCTTTGAAGATTCCCCGCCGAGAGCATCCCACTTGTGGATAATGTGGCCTGAGGGTCCTATGTACTCTAATGATATAGTCATCAAGTGGTACAAGGATATAATAAGCGTCCTCTTTAATTTACTATGTATATGTGTAATCATCACGCTGACACACGAACCTTGCTCACGTCATACCCTACGTGCGTGTCCTCGTCTGCTATAGTTACTAGTACATTTACATCGGCGCCCTATGCTAACGCGTACCGATAGCACGTATTGCCTTTAAAGCGATTTCTTTAGATACTAGTTTTATATATATGTTTAGCCTGGGAATATACTTGATTTGCATATATCCAGCTGTTGAGATACTGCAAGTCTAGTTTCGGTAGGGGAGGGCAGTAGTCATATTGTCTCAGTTACAGATCGTGTCATCTTACGGTATATACCCGACTGGTCCTTGCGCATAGTAGGTAGACCCTTTATAGAAATGCTGCTAACGGGTCTGACCTTTATCCTCTCTAGGCTGCTGGGCTTAGTCTTATTATTATTATTATTATTATCAAGCTTGTTATTATTAATTATTATTAATTATATTATGATTGATTATATTATTATTAATTATATTATTATTAATTGTATTATTATTAATTATATTATTGTTAATTGTATTATTGTTAATTGTATTGTTGTTAATTGTATTGTTGTTGATTTCTTGATCTCGTTGTTGTTGTCGTTGTTGTCGGGGACGGTGATATTGGCGATAAGCTTCTGAGCGCCTATCATGTGTGTTTACCACATCGTAGTCATCATACGTCCTCGGGTTCGCGGTTTATATACAGATATCTGGTCGTGGTCTGGATTATCCTCACCGTCGACTTCATCGTCTCGAGGTCAATCACCTTCTTGCCCCAGTTTCCGGCTACATACTGCTTCCCGGAGTGTATTAGCGTGTGCTTGTTAACCCTGACCGCGACTATTAACGGCAGCTCATACAGAGGCCCTCGACCCCTACCCTCGTGGACATCATGGCCGTAGTTTCTCTGCACTCCGATTCGGTGGCCAACGGGTTTATATTTATCTCAGCCGTGACGTGGTTGCCGCTCTTCTTAATGGGCTTGGGTGGGAATGCAACCCTCGACAGCAACGGGTAGAACCTCGTCAGAGAGCTCGCGTAGCTCACCGACACGTTCATGTCAGCCACATCGACTAGTTCCTGAGATGACGTTGGCGACTTTATCTGCCACCACGTAGCCATTCCTGCGGTAGACGTAGTAGGTCATGTCCCTCACGACCACCCGATCTGCGCTCCATCGACCACTTCACCATTTCCTTGTTCTTTCGTATGACGGTGTTGCCACCGTGGCGATGCAGGTCAACACCCAACATTTTCCAACGTCGTCGTCATGGCCATTGTCATCTACCAGAGCTGGATGATCATCATGTTTATTAATATCCGCAACGGCGCTTGTGGCATCCGTCGAGTAGTGCCTGTTATCTGTGTCTTATGTAGAAGGTAATCGGGGACGATAGTCCCGGCGTAGTTATTTGACGAAGCTTCGCTTGGGGAGGTTAATGAAGATAAAGACGAAAATCAAGAGCGGCTTCTGCGGAGCTTCTCCAAGGTGGTGGATGAAGCGGGGGTTCTGTCTCACTTATGTTTCACTTTGTTAGCCAAGACGAGATACCATCTTCTCATTGGCCAGCTCGAATGCCAAGCTGGAAATGCCAAGAAATATATATTACCTTCCTAATCGGCCCAAACGCAGTCCCGAGCAGAACGCTTACTTCTCACAGAAGCTCTTATAGCTGACAACGGCAGGCAGCCTCAAGTGAGGAAGAATCCACGTGATAGTATTAAAGCCGCAGAAAGCCGCAAAAAGCCGCGTCCTAGGATAGGTCTTCGCTTCGCTTTGCCTCAGTCGGCTGCACCTGCCGTCGAATTTACTTATACCGCTGAATATAATGATGGCGCGGATGTGCGCATCAAATTGGTTCGACCTCGTACCAATGGGTGAACCGACAACGATCAGACCGGGTACACCATCGTGACGATATAGAAGGTGACAATCAATAAGCATACCAGCTCGTGATAAACGAGATTGATAGCATTACTTGGTGAACGTCCATGACGGTTTCAACTTGGACCTGAGGTGGCCTGGCAGCCTCAAGCGCCCTGGCCATATCCAGGAAGCTGAATAACAGCACCATAATAGTGGACTCTATGTACTCGGTTGCTACTGAACCCACGAGAAACTGGGCCGTCGTTGGCTCTAGCCAGAATGTCGGAAAAGTTGGACCTACCGCCGAAGATGGGCAGCGGGACTATGTCGTTGACCGTTGGTAACGAGATAGACATGACTGACATCCTCGAGCATACCGCTAGGAACGCCGACCTCCACGTGTGGTTGTCGAAGAACATGCTCTTATGCGAGAGGTTGTGCATACTGGCTGGTTGTGTCCGTTGGCACCATCTGGGACGCGATAGCCTATAACACGGCGGTTATGATGCTCTTCTGCCTGGAGCAAGAACACCAAGGTGACTGATGATGTCAAGTACGAGGGTGGGTTCGTAGTCATTCGAACACCGGGTTGCTACGAGGCCACGGAGTGTTCAAAAACATCGACCCCAATCCTATTGCAATTGAACTGTGAAGAGCGTTGGTGTTTTTCAACACACCTAGCGAGGGTCTTGCCATGATCGACGGCAACTCGTTGAACGGCTCTTCGATGAGGCATTATTGATTGTTGCTCTTCGCAGTCGTACCGACGAGCGACCTATAATATAATAGATCAATTCATACAACTTGACTAAAGATGAATCGTGCGATTTGCTTCTGCGCTGAGTGTCTAGCACCCCGAAAGGTGCCCTATAGAATAACGGAGTCATGCTGCTCGTATCGCTGGGCTGCCCCGTAAAATAATAATAGATTTAGATATAGATAGGTGCACCTCCGCTATGATAGAGTCACTCCAAAGAGTCACGGCTATGTCGCTGCCGGTCAACGTGAATATAGTTAACGACGAAAAGGTGGTGTTCAGCGATCAGGTCATGGTAAGAGGACCAGGCGCACGTATATCTCTATCCTATATAGAGTGAAGATAGTCTTGGTTGAGATGATCGCATCGCTAATAGATCCAAGGTCGGTAGCCGGGGGGGATACGAAAAGCTACTCGGAGGACAGTCCGGAGTAACGTGGGCAGACGTTACTATCCTAGTACTACTATAGAAACTCCTATTGCTAAGCGTGTTGCCACGGGCGGCAAATCACAGCATCCAATCTTAGGGACTGCGCCAAGACCATCACGTGCGCGGCTTAGTCCTACGTACAACAAGTCCACCCGCATAGTGTCCGAGGAGAGCGGCTGCAGAGTCGTATACAGCGATACGGACTCGATATTCCCTTGGATTTATAGTAAGATAGAGGCAGAGTGATTGAGAATCGGGTTAGAGCTATTGTAATGCAAAACACTAACGTCGGGTATGGGATAGCAACGTAAGGTTATAGTTGCGTGCGTGCTTAGTAGTATGTGCAAATATAAGTAACGTGCGATAGGACTGGCTTATGATGTCGGTGGTCGGCGGTACTCGTGGCCCTATCGTAAGTTGCGTGTATGTGTATAGACTACTAAGCATACATACATACATAAGCTTTTATAACTATTATAAATTCCAAACCTAACTTTCGTGTTCTTTAATCATCACACCTTTTGCATCACAGCAGTCTCGACCGTTCGCGTCCTTAAACATAGCATGGCGGTGACTATCTCCGCGGCTATAATATTATCCATGCCACCCATCGAGTCGACAGTTTCCTCGGCCATCTCTATGGTCTTTACTACCTTGTCGTTAGGTATGACCTTGTAGCTCCTGGTGATGTCGCCCGTGTCGTCGTTACCGCTGCTTTTGCTGCTGCCGCTATCGGTCGTGTCGTCACGGCTCCCGAGTCTACTCGAGGCCGATGCAACGCCAACCGCCCGTTCGAGATCGGGCGGTGAAACGCTCGACCGTCCGTTTATCCTGTCGTAGGTCGTCATATCCATGGCGTACCTCTTCAATTTCAGCCTTTATAATGCCCTTTCTGCGGGCCTATAATAGCGATCAGTATATAGATCTATTCACATGCCGCAACACAGGCATGCGCTTCACGTTCAACGTCGCTGAAGCCTGAAGTCCGTGGCTGCTGACTACCCTCGTGCATGCCTTCGAGGCCCGATATAACGTAACAGTGACTGGCTTGGTCATGAATAACGAGACTTCGCTATTGACGAAGCAGTTCTAGTTGGGACAAGCCGTAGAAGGCAGGACGATCCGAGTTACTTCGCTAGATCACCCGTGGCAAAATGGCTATGCCGAGCGATCTGGGTGGGGTACCCGTTACGAAGATGCGAGCTCTTATTGTTTAAACCTGAACTGTTTCGTCAACAGCGAGTTCTCGCCGTCAGTAGCCATTTTGCCACGGGTGATCTGGCGATGTGACTCGGATCGTCCTGCCTGCTGGGGCTTGTTCCGACCAGAACTGCTTCGTCAATAGCGAGGTCTCGCCATCAGTGATCAAGTCAGTCATTGTTGTATTGTCCTTAACGTGGCTGTGGCTGTAGTTGACCTCGTGGCAGTCTGCGTCCTCGTCGATAGTGTCGGGGTTGTTTCCGCAGTGCCTGAATGTATAGGCCTTGGCTATCTCGTACCCGACGCAGGCGGTCTTGATTGAAGAAATGTTGGTTGTGTTTCGTGAACTTGTTCATGTCGTTCAAGTCTACTCTGATGTGTAGTTGGCCACCTCGGGGGTTGGTTTTGCTACTCGTATCACGTCACCTTGGTGGCCATAACCAGCCGACGTCCTCGATACGACCCTTGATGTAGGCGAGATGGATCCTGAACTTCACGTTCCTGACCGTTAGGGACTGGAATCCGATGCTGCATAAGATGCCCGATGAGGACAACGTGTCGGTACTGCGGGAGAGGTGGTGGCCTGTGGCGATGTTGATCATAGAAGACCTCACCGCTACCGGTATAGCGGATGATGATCCAGAGCGTTATTGTGGTAGCTGACATGTCCATAGGGTGGTCGGCTCGGTCCTCTCGGCGGCCCGGGCGATCAGGTCGATTAGGCTGTTCCTAGTGATAGTGAACTCGAATCCCTCTTTGGCCATGTCGTGGTACCAGTCTCTGATGACAGGCATCGACAGCATCGGGGTTCTCGGGGACGGACACGGGACTGCTCGGCTCGATACATAATAATGGTTACCTAGGTGAGGTGGATGCTCGTCAGGGTCTTGTGCATACCCACCATGGATTATAATTGCCTGTGACGACGAGGACGTCCGGACCATCCCCACCAGGTATACGAATAGCCGGCTGACACGCCACAGCCATCGAGAAGATGGCCACCACGGCGAGCAGAATGAGCAACATGAACCATACGAACAGCGGTCCACCCACATGCCGTCCATGTCCAGGTCGGTCCCCCGTGAATTGGAGTACATGCTTCCCCTGAGGGACTTCTCAAGGCAGTACAAGGTCAACCATGGGTAGGGTAATCACGTTGACCGACAGCCGGGAGTCCTACAGTGACGGTCTGGGAGAGGGTAAGATGTATATAGTGGCGGAGTTCCCCCCGATGGTAGGACACGTGGTGGTGATGACCGAGTGCTTGAGCACGTGCGAGTCGGTGTACGCGGACGTGGTGGGCAGCGTCATGGTAGGCACGGTATTATCCAGGTTGCTGTGGACAGCCTCAAGTGGCTCGTGGGGTCCAACCCCAACGACACCATCCACTGCCCACACCTACACACTGCCCGTAGCCCAGGGTGCGATGATGGCGACCGCATTCGAGGTCTAAAAGAACGGGTGACCCCTGTCCCTATACGCCAACCACGTCGTGGTCGTGTCCATCAATCACTCTCCGACCACTACCTTTTGTTCCAACATGCACCCCCAGCACGAGAGCGTCGAGTGTTTCTACGGTCTGACAGGGCTGTTACACGACAACTCAACCATGTCCCTGGGCGTGGCTGCCGGTGACGAGAACAGCCCCAACATGGCCGAGAGGGCACCGAAGAAAGAGCACTATGGCTTCTTGGACTCATGCCACACACAATCCTCGGTGGCCGCCCGGAAGGTGTGAACACTGGCGTTCTCGGTGCAGAAGAGGGTCAGGACGGTCAGGACGATGACCATGGCGGTGGAGATTCCGTCGATGCCGGAGTCGTCCGGTATGATGGCGAACAAGACGTAGACGGTGACGTGCAGGGGTATCTGCTCTATGGCCTCCGACAGAGCGGGGATGATGACGATGGACAAGTGGAAGAAAACTTCCTCCGAGCCGGACATGCCGACCATCCACGTGTTCAAGAGCAAGAGGATGGACCGACCGGGGGACTCTGGTCAGACCGATCAGGTGGAAGGTGCACATGAACAAGGTCACATCGAGGTACGAGTACTCGTTCGAGGGGCCGTATATCGACATGGTCGGTATTCACATGCCAGATACCATCATGTTGGCCAACCCGAGGTTCCCGAGCTCGAAGATAGAGCCCGAGCAGTACTTCAGCATAATAGCTCTGATGACCCCGTTCGGTACATAGATTTCCAATCCCAGGCTCAATCGCGGGGTGCAGATGCTCAGATAAGGCCAGTCACTCATCCCGGTCAAGGGTGACGGTACCATCATCTCTTTATGGAGCAACAGCTCTCTGGTCACTATACAGATAGCAAAGGTCCTTAGGTCGTCTGGTAGCGACAACCTACATACAGTAAAGCCCGGCAAGAATATAGTCAGGGCCTCCATCAATAGAATACGGAGGATGCCTCCACAGTCTCTAAGAGCTCGCTGAGTCGGGGTTCACCGACTAACCGCTGCCGAAGAATGTGGGGTATATATCAGCGTGGAGCATGGCCGTCAAAAGCACAATCTTGGACAAGGATGAGCGAGGTGGGTGACTCCATGGTCGTCATCTACATGGCCTCCCTAGGTTATAAGGATAGGTGACGAGCTCGGCATAACGCAGGGGTTGATGTTCACCATCGGTGAGATGCTGCCGTACGACAAGATGCTCGGTGTAATCTAGGAGTCCACGCGCAGGAAGATCAACCCCACCATGCTCATCAGCACCAAGAAGCTGACGAGGGGGGTGGGCGGCTAGTTCATGGAGATGACGGTCGCTACGTCTCTGTCTAAGTTAATCGTCGTTCAGAACCAAAGAGATAAAAAGACCAGGGAGCCGGCAGTGCTGTTATTGGACGACTAGAAGACTATCGGTGTGAACCTTGCCAACAGGGACGTCATAGTCAACGGCATGAAGCTTATCATCGGAGACACCAACAAGACTTGCAGGGTCGTCAGAGCCACGTAGGATATCATGCGCATTGTGCAGCTCACGCATATATTATCGTTGAAGCATCACTACCCGTCCATGACATTCGGGTAGACAACGGTCCCTGGATGGAGTATCTTGGTATTGATTGCAGCCCGTAGAGCTGACGGAGCTGTATGGCACCATTGCACGTAGCCAACATCTTAAGCGACATAGATCCGGATATACTCATCTCCTATAAATCTCGACACCACTCCGGAAATATCTAACCAGGAGAGGTAATATCTTCCTTATAATATTCCTTGCGTACACGGATTCAGCTCCCACCAGTACCTATATCATGATAGTGGCCTGGGTCACATTGATCCCTGCAATGTTTACTGCATTTGAGTCTGCGATATATGAGGACACTGCCTGGGAAGTTTAGGTGAGTTGAACGCAGCAGCTAATGAATACACGGCACTAGTGTCTACACTGTCCATATTCACCCAGGTAAATAACCCTTAAATTGTAATATATCTACTAGCACCTTTAGATCAAACCATGCACTACGACCCCAACCTCGATACGTTTCTCCAGTCTCTATCCACGGCAATGCCAGGGTCATATCCGTAATTATGATGCCATTTTACATAAGATGCCGTATCTAGAGTTATATCCATATGTAGGCGTCTGGAGATGCAATGCGCACTCGTCCTCAGGGTCCATATGCGGAGTTTCGTGGTGCGTTGAGTAGACCTAATCCTCTAGGCAGGGCTTTTTGCAGTACCTCGGCTTCCTGTAATGTCCCTGACGGGACTTGTGCAGCTTTCTTGAGCGTGATGGTTGGTAGCACATAGTCATGGACCAAACCGTCAGATCTGCAGAGCAACTCCAGGCTGCATTACGCAGGTTGTCCAAGCCAAAAAAAAAGAAAAAAAAAAGTATTAAAGATGACGACGATATATCAATGCGCCAAAAAATACCAACACCCTCCACATACGCAGACATACGTGGCGTAGCTATATCGTTCTCTAGTGCCGGTCGACTGGGCAACTTATGCGTGCTGCACACTACACTAAACACTAAAATTGATACATTGATAGATCATATTACATACGGGAATAAGATAGCAGAGGTTAGTTTCATAGTCGCAACAATACACAATACCAGGTGAAGGACTACCGTTTCCAACAATTCACACCATATATAAGTTCTTGCTGTGCGTCTTCCGCGCTATAGATAGCAAGACCAGATCCAGGGATATCGTATGTATGAGTACTCCGTACAGAGGAATTGCAAGGCCTCATCCCTAGCGTCCTACATGAGATATATGTCTGTAATGAATTTCGAGTGCTTGGGACAACCACACCCGTATCTATCCCACTAGTCAAGACATTTCCATCATCACGCTAGCTATCATTCGCAATCGAAGAACACGACGGAAATGCGCATCGTACAGTCTTATACTCATTAGTGCTTAATATAGCCGACGAGAAGTCCATATATTTTATAGCCTATTGCCCTACCGACAAATGAGTTCGTTACGGCTACCTCGAACGTCACTTCGTCAAGACACGAGTAGTATCTCTGATTGGACATTATCCCACGCAGCCCCTTTTACCCAAATACGCGATGACCTCGACAAACAGCCAGGTATTCATAGCAAGAGAGTGTATCGGAACGGCAGAGCATACCCCATCAAGTCAGGACATTATATAGGACAACGGCCAGTACACTATTGATTATTGCAAGAGTCAGCTCCCTGACACCACCTTCAACGTCGCTGGTTCCAGCTAAATCCTGCCTGCATCTGACTGCATTCTACCTGCCTGCGGTCTTCGCGTTTGGGGGATCACGTTAGCTTAGAGGAGACTCAAGACAGTATATAACTCGTTCATACCCTCCGCAAGGGACTGGTTCATAGGGCGCAACTTAGCTGAGTAAACATCTCGGGCGATCTATGGTTGTGGAACTAGCAGAAGTACATGCGCACGACGCGAGCAATAGAACCAGCGTTGCTCATAGAAACAGCATATATAGTAACACCCTAGCACAGCACGTCGTCAACATGAACCTGAACCTGGTAAGACTGGGACGACAACTGCACTATAAGTATAACACTAGACAATCTCGGCGTATGATACTCAGCCTCTTCAGCCCTAAACACAAGACCTCCTAGCATAGAAAGAGATCCAAGAGGCATGTAATCAAGACCAAGCGCCATGTATACAGGACGCATAGACAACGTTTGAGAACGTCGTATGCACCATGCAACCTTATAGAGACGTGGATGTGACTCGCGATGGCGTCATGCTGTTGTTACGAAGGCTATACACATAACTAGGTATTTCATAAGATTTTCCCAACTTGACGTCCTTGTGACTGTAGGCGTGGGTGTTAAGAACATGGTGTCGTCCCGAAAGTCCAAGGACGACGTGGTGCCGGAGCAGAGGGTGAGAAGAGTTGATGTGGTTGAAAACTAATGAGCAGGCCAGGGTGGCCGCTATAGAAGCTCAGAGTATATTACGTCCATCTCAGGGGGCATATATTATTAGAGTTCATACATGGGGGAGATGCTACCAGCACACTATTACTCCAGCATATTACCTCAATCACAAGGGACGGATGCGCATCGTTCCAATATAATACGATACTGCATCATTAACCGTCAGCTTATTTCACTTATGAGGGTCAACGTCGCTTCATAGGCTGAGTCTAGACATCCCGTGCCGCTTAGATTTACGCCACGTAATACTACCACAGGTATGACCCGGAGCGCTCATAATGATAATGTCCCAGCAAGGAGGTTTGATGATAATGAATAGACATGAGCCCTCACGATGCTAACGATAGAATATAACAGCCATGGAATTACCGGGACGTTTTCAATATCCGCCTTGAGAGCTATTATACTAGCGGAAATATACATATATTTATATACATATTCTAAAGCACGGAAGCAAACTACATCCCTAATCGTAGCACTAAGCTGCGAGCTACTAAGGTTAGTATTAGAAAATATACTATATTATCTCGCGAAATTAGCTAAAAATAAGCCTTATATAAACCCTTATTAGCTTACTTAGTGCAAATAGCTATTATTAAGGCGAAAATCTAAATAAGATATTATAAACCCCTTATCTTCTTTTTATTTTTATTAAATTAATTAATTTTTATTGAATTTAAAGCAGCCTAGCAGCTTGTAGTTACTGCTCGAAGTGCTTAAAGGTATGTATACTAAAGAGCTTAATAATAGATTTATAGTCTATCTCTTAAGGCTAAGGCTGCTTATTAAGGGTTAGGGGTATTATAGGGATAGCAGCTATTATATATATATAAGAGAGAGAGAGAGTATATATATATATAGTAAAGGATAAAGATTAAAAGAAGACTATAAGGGGCTTATATAGATTTTATCTATATTATAATAATAATATTTAATAATTATTAAAAACTTTAATTTATTAAGTTTTATTTAATTTAATTAATTATTATTAAATATAAAAGCTATTTAAATATATATAGTTTAATTATATATTATAAAGCTAAAGCTTTAAATTATATTTAAAGAATACTAAGCTTTTAGCTTTATATTAATAATATTAAGATTTAGAAGTAAAAAAAGAAAAATTAAATTTAAAGCTTTTAATAATAAAAAAAGTTAATATTTATAATATTATATATAAGTTATTATGACTTAAACCTTAAGAAGTAATTAATTATAATAAATATTATTATAATACGTAAAAGGTATAATAAGCTAGGTAAGCATAAGAAGGTAGGTCTCTCTTTATATAGTAACTAAAGCTTAAGTTCTCTCCTAAATATAACTACTCGTAGAGAATTCCTAAAGTATTCCTAATAGATCTACTATATAATCCTAAGTAATATAATAACTTAAAGTATATTATAACTATCCCCCCCCTTTCTATAACGCGTCTTTATATTATCGCCTAGTAGCTTATAATATTACTATATTAATTACTAAAGTAAATATTAAGTACCCCGCGGTACTATATTCGTCTACGAATACTTTTTAAATCTACCTTTCTTTTTTTTTTAAACTATTACTATTTATATTATTAATTTACCTAATCTTTTAGAATTTTTTATAATAGCTCTTCCTTCTCGATCGTTAGCAGCTAGTCGTAGCTATAGTAGCGTCTTTAAGAAAAAAAAAATATATAAGGGCTAATCCTCCTACGCTTATATTTCCTCTATTGCTATTAGAACGCGAGGGCTCTAAGCAAGAAGCTTTTAATAATTTAGCTAATCCCTTTATTACTTCTCGCTAAAGAAGAGATTATATTCCCCTTTTTACTTCTCGTAGGGAGTAGTTCTTATAGAGTACTAGTACTCTTTCCCGGATTCGTCTTACTTCTTTATTTAACTAGGATTCGAATAAAGAAAAAGATATTACTTTTAATATATAAGCCCGCGCTACTCTTACTACTCCTCTTACTTTCTCCGCGCTTCCCTTCTGCTTATTAAGTAAATTAAGGAATTATTCTCCCTTTCTTTTTTTTCCTTTTTACTAATTATATTTTACGATATAGGTCGTTTTTTTATTCCCTCTTACCTTACTGCCGACGAGTCTTTTTATATTATTATACTTAAGCGCTAGGTAGCCGCGCTTAAGTATACGTAAA
This sequence comes from Trichothecium sympodiale, assembly GCA_003012115.1. NCBI lineage: Eukaryota > Fungi > Ascomycota > Sordariomycetes > Hypocreales > Trichothecium > Trichothecium sympodiale. The sequence continues at coordinate 33,708 of PXOB01000021.1, read as the reverse complement.
GCGCTTTTAATCCCTTTAATCGTTCTTAAGGTTTTAGCGCTAACCTTTCTCTAATACTAATATCTTTTTATAATCTTTTCTTATTATATATTTCTTAGGGTTTTACTTTTAGTATTAAATAGTTTACTTCTACTATTCCCCCTCTTATCCTTATAGTTTCGTTAGGTTTTAGTCCTATTCCTATAGTACCTTTAGTTCCCGCTCCTATACGTATTCCTATCCCTATACATACTCCTATAGATATTCTTACTCCTATAGAGTCGCTTATAAATATTATTATTATTATTCTCCCTATAGATTTTATTCTTTATAATATCTCTAAGTCTATATTTCTTTCGATAGTATCTTATAATAAGCTTGCTATTCTCTCCTAGCCTTTATTTAAATAGCTTATTCGAAATATTTAATATTATATATTATATCTTTAGTTAATAACTTATACTTTTATAGAAAACTATTATACTTAGTCCTACCTAAAGGAGATTCTTTAGGTAGTATATATTAGCTCTACAGCTAGGGCTTGCTATTTTTACTAATTAAAAAGTCAGGCTTATATTCTTCCCGTCTTTATAATAGTAAGGAACTATAAAGATCTTAATACCTTTATTATTTAAATTATAGCTATTTCTTATTCCTAGCATATAAGCGCTAGCCTTATTCCTATCCTAAAAGCATAGAATAGTATTAAAATATTATTATTCTTCCTTTCTAATATCTATTAACTTTTCGCAGCTATAGCTATATTTTTCTATAATAAATTCTAAAAAGTAAAGACCTCCTATAGGAAATCCTAGTATATTAATAATATATATTATAAGTATATCGCGTTTAGCTCTTTAAAGCGCTATACTATTATAATTACCTAACGTATTACTAAGTATTCTATTAGTATTACTACTTTCCCTTTTAATACTATATATATTCCCCTATATTCCTTCCCTTTCTCCTTACTAACTCTTACTTCTTAAGATATTGCTTAATATAAGAAGCGCGCTATTTAGCTAATACTCTACCTATAGCTATCTAATAGTTAATACGCTAGTTAGAATACTATTATAGGCTCTTTTATTTATTACGTTATTAATATTTTATTTAATTATAGCGCTATCGAGGGGCTCTTTAAAAATAAAAAGAACGAATACTTTAAATAAATAGGCTAGGTAATTAATAATCTTATCCCCATTGCTTTTATATAATTATAATAGGTTATCGTTAAGGTCTCTTAAAGTAGTTTTTTTCGCTCTTAGTTTTTAATTTTAAGTAATTTACCTTTAGGATTTAATAATCTCTTCTCCTATATTTTTTATAATCTCTTTCTTTTTTATATTAATTCCTTATAGTCTTTTTAATTATATTTTTTCTTTTAAGCTCTTTTAAACTCTTAAATAAGTTATTATATATTACCTATATCTTCTTCTAGTACTTATTAGCTATATTCTAATAGCTAGCTTGCTTATTTTATAAAATAATATTTTTTCCTATAAAGGATTTTCTTAGCTTTAATTACTTTAATTTCCTATTCCTCCTTTTCTTTTTCTAGGTCGGGCATAAGAAGCAATTCGCTTAAATAGTCTTTTCTATTCTAAGGTTTTAATAAGCTAATATAGAATATATTATAAATATATAAATATTTTTCTAAGAGTATAAGGTAATACGCTTAAGAGCTAATTTTCTAAAAGACCTTAAATAATCCTATATATTTTAAAACTAACTTTTTCTTTTCCCCTTTTAGTCTTAGGTTCTTTATTAAAAAGCCTACGAGATCTCTTTATTTAAATTTAAATACTTAATATCTCTAGTTATAATACTTTACCTATCTTTATACTATAGTTTCCTAGTAGTTTTCTAAGTATTTCTTTACCTCGAATAGTTTTTATACTCTTACTTATATTTCTAATACCCCCTTTTTATTACTATTATCCTCGATATATAATTAAAAATCTAGTTTATACCCTTTTAATACTTTATTTAAGCTTATCCTAGTTATTATATTCTTTATATTATTATATACGAATTATACTATATGTAATAACTTTAGCTATAATGCCTAATTCTTACTTATAAAGTATCTTAAGTATTATTCTAGCATTTAATTAATCTATTCTATCTATCTATCCGTTTAAGGGTAGAATACTATTAAAAATCGTTATTTAATCTTTAATATATAGTATACTTTTAATTAAAACTCGCTTATAAATACTAAGCCTCGATCTAAGATAATTCCCCTTAAAGTCTTATAGATAAATTCTATCTTATTATAGAATAATATAGCGAGATCTTTTACTTTATCTTATATATTTACTATAAAAAATAAAAAGTATTTTATATACCTATTTATAATAATTAATATACTATCTACTTTTTTTTCTCTTAAGTATATTTTTAGTAATCCTATAATAAAGTCTATAGTTAATTCTTCTATAAATCCATTAGGTTTTCTTAAAGACTCTAATTTTCTATAAAGCTTATATCTTCTTACTATAACTCTTTAATATACTTAATAGTCCCTTACGTATTGCTCGACGTCTCTCCTTATTTACTTTTACTAGAACTTCCTTTTAAAGAGGTCTAGTATTTTTTCTACTTTAAAGTAATTAGCTAATAAGTTATTATAGTAAATACGTAGGAATTCCGTATAGATTAATATCTCTTTTAAGATTACTACTTTCCTTTAAAATTTAATAAAACCTTTAATACTTTTAATCCTATCTCTATTATTACTATTCTTTATTACTTTAATATATTTTTATAATTTATAATCTATTAATTATATTTCTTTAATAAGCTATAGAAATAGTCTATTTAGTAAATCTATATAGGCTAATTCTTCTAATATAACCTATCTTACTTCTTAAATCGAGATTTATTATTCGTAATTAATAATATCTCTTATTTAATTTAAATCTCTTTAAGGATTTAATTATTTCGTAATCCTATTCCCCCCTCGAACTAGAAGTATCTCGCCTCCTAAAGATATTTTATCTTATTTAAGCTAAAAATTAACTTAGGCTTATTATACCTATAAAAATATCTTATCGCGTTAATCTATACCTTAGTATATTCCTATTTTACTATATAATTCTAAGAGTACTAGCTTATCTATCGTAGGTTTTTCCCTAACGTAGTCTAGCCTTCTCGAAGGTCTATCTATTAGGTTATTTTTCCTAAGCTTATACTTTACTATAAAGTTATAGGGGGTAAGGTATATATATTACCTCGCTTACTTCCTATTTAACCTTTATTAGCTTATAAAACTCTATAAATTTCTATAATCTATTAAGACTTTTACTAGCTTTTCGGTATTTTTAATATAATACTTTTAGTATTTAAATAATTCTATAATAGTTATTATTTCTTAATTTAGTATTCTATAGTTTAATTTAGCTTTTTTAAATCTTTTTAATTAAAAGGCTATTAAATACTATTTCCTTTCTTTATTTAATTAAAATAAGATACTTGCTATAGTACGGTTAGATATATCTATCTCTATCCGAACTAAAGCTTAAGGGTTATAGTATATTAGTAAGGGGGCTTTTTAAAAGGCTTTTATTAATATATAGAATACTGCTTGTTTTTTTTAATTTAGAATTATACTACCCGGTTTCTTCCCGTTTATAGTTCCCTTTATAAGCTCGTATAAAGGTCGAGTTATCCTAGAGTAATTAATAATAAACTAATAGTAAAAGTTATAGAATCCTAAGAATACCTAAATCTTATAGTAAGTAGTTAATTCTTTTTACTTAGAGATTATCTTTACCTTTATAGGGTTTATTCTAATATTTCTTATTAAGATAATAAACTTAAAGAACTCGATTTAATCTTTATAGAAACTATACTTTAAAGGCTTAATATATAGCTAGGCTATCCTTAAGTATTCGAAGACTTATTAGATATATTTTATATATAATTCCCTAGTCTTAAAGAAAATTAAAATATTATCGAGGTATATAATATAGATTATATCTACGAGGTTACTTAATGCTTAATTAATATAATTTTAAAAAGTTATAAATATATTAATAAGTCTAAAGGGTATAATTATATACTCGAAATAATTATATTATATATAAAAAGTAATTTTCTATTTATCTCTTTCTTTAATATAGATCTTATAGTAAGTATCCTTTATATTTACTTTTATAAAGTATTTAATACTTACTATTTAATCTATAATCTCTAAGATAAGAGGCAAGGGGTAATAATTCTTAATTATTACTTTATTTAATCTTTTATAATTAATATATAATCGAAGACTTCTATCCTTCTTAAGTATAAATAGGATAGGAGCTATATTTAAGCTTTTAAATTCTCTAATCTAGCCTAACTTTAAGTTATTATTAATATACTCTCTTAAAGTATATAATTTAGTAAGTAATAGTAAATAGATAGGTCTATAAGGTAAGCTCTTGCTTTCTTTAATATCGATCGCGTAATCTATAGCCTTATAATATAGGATTATTATAGCATTATCTATATTAAATATATCTTCGAATCTATTAAACTTACTAAAGATCCTTTCTAGTATGCTTTTATCTTCTTCCTTATCGGGAAATAGTATAAGTTCCTAAAGTATAATTATAGTATAGATATATACTTAATTCTAATACTTTTTAAGTATATCCTATAGTTTATATAATTAAATTATATCCTAACTAATTCCGAATTACTATTCCCTCTTAGCTATATTAAAGTAAATTCGATAATCTTCTATCGTAATTATTAATAAAAAGATAGGGCTAATTATCTTAGAATTATCGTAATATATATTAATATATAGCTATATAAATTCTTTAATTATACCCCTCGAATTAGTAATTTCGAATAAGACTTCCTAAATTCTTTAAATCTATAGGTTACTTTAATTAATATTTACGAAAATAAATATTAAAATATTACTTTTCTTTAACTTATTCTCTTTTATAAATTTAATATTAATAAAGTTAACCTCTATATTACTATTTAAGTTAATAATAACCTCTTAAAGCTTTTCTCTCCCTTAGACCCTAGCTTTAATATAGATCCTAGGGGATACTTTAAGTATAGAGGTCGGAAAAGGGTCTTCTACTCTAACCTCTTCCCTTTTCCCTTAGTCTTTATAGAAGTTTATTATATTTTTAATACTTATAAGTATTTATTCCTTAAGTAAGAATTACTTTAGTAATAGTAATATTTAATAAGTTTACCGTCCTTTTTTAAAAAGTTCTTAAAGGTATAGTTCCTCTCTCCTTATTATCTACTTTAATTTTAGTATAATACTAGCGTTAATTAGAAGTTACCCGACCTTTATTTTTTAATAGTAGGTAGTCTAGTATTTTAGTAAGTATTCGCCTTTTTCTTCTTACTAGCCCCTATAGATTCCTAGAACCTCTTAACTACTTATACTATCTTTACTTTTATCTTTAATAATAAAGGTATATATAAGAATATATATTATTAAAGGTCGTCCTATAGTTTAATATAGAATCGAGAAACGCGCTCGTTCTTAAGGAATAAGTAGAAATATTTCTCTAAAGAGTTAAAGTAATTATAGAATTCCCTTAGAAATTAACTTTTATATTAGCGTACGTTATTTAATTATTTAATAATCGTATAATAATAATTATCTATATTTTTTAAAAAAATTAAAGTCTATTCTTTAAAAAAGCTTTAATTATTCTTTTTCTCTTATCGCTCTATATCTAAAAGGAGATCTTTAAAGTATTAGTCTTATTTTATATAGTATTTATACTTTATATAATCTAAGGCTAAGAGAATCTTTTTTAAATCCCTTTTAAATTACTTATAATTTCTTTTAAATATATATTATAAATCGCTTAACTATTCTTTGCATTTTTAATAATTAATTAATAATATAAATTCTAATATATTTTTAATTTTAATTTTACTATTATTATTACTATCTAAAGAGTCTTAAGGTTATTATTTATATATTGGTAGTATAATTTCGAGCTTAAGAAGCTACGCTACTAGTTCTTAGCGTAGTTTAGCTTCTTATTATCGGAATTACTAAAGCTCTTATAGTTTTACTATAATAGCTCTTTACTTTTCTATTTCCCTTTCGAATCGTATAATATTAATTACCTTATTTATTTATCTTCTATCTATTAAAAGGGTTTCCTCTCTAACGGTTAGGGTCTTTATTATAATATTTTCTTAAGGTCTTTTTTTAATTTACTTCGAAAGTTCTCCTTTAACTCGTTAGGGTTCTGCTTCGGTCTAACTTAAAGGTTATGTCTTAGCGTTTTCCGAAAGTCCTGCTATTACGTCGACGTTTCGTCTCGTTTTCGCTATTTTATTTTAAGTAGCTCGTTTAATAGAAGCTTTAGAATTATAATACGTAAAAAGTATAATAAGCTAGGTAGGCATAAGAAGGTAGGTCTCTCTTCGTATAGTAACTAAAGCTTAAGTTCTCTCCTAAGTATAACTACTCGTAGAGAACTCCTAAGGTACTCCTAGTAGATCTACTACGTAATCCTAGGTAATACGATAACCTAGGGTATATTATAATTATAAATAAGTTTAAAAATAATTATTATTTTATAATTAATAAGATTTATAAGTTTAAATATAAATAGCTTTTAAGCTTAAGTAAAAAAGTTAATATTTTTTTTATTAAAAGAAATATTTATAATAATTAAATAAAATAATAAAGTAATTATAAAATTAAAAATTTAATAATTAAAAATAAAATATATTCTAAAATTAAAGATTATAAAAAGTAATAAATAAAATAAAATAATTATTTTAAAATTAAATAAAAATAATAAAAAGAATAAGTTTATAATTAAATTAATAATATTAATAATAAAAATTAAATTTATTAATAAATAATATATTAAATAAATATTATTATATATACTTTACTATATATATTTATAAGAATTTTAATAGTATTAAGTATTATTATTAAATTATATTTACTTTATATTATTAAATTAAATTTATTTTTATTATAAAAGTTTATACTTTTTATACTTTATCTTTCTTTTTTTATATTATTATCTTTATTTATTATTCTTACTTATTCTTATTTATTTTTATTTATATTTTTATTTATATTATTTTAATTATTTTTAATATTATTTAATATTATTTTTAAAAAGTATTATTATAAGTAATTTAATAAAAGCTTTATAGCTTTTTCCTTTATATTATATAAAATATATAAATTTAATTAATTAAGCTTATTTATTAATTAATAAAATATATTTATAAATTATTCTTATTATTATTATTATTATTATTAATAATAATAATAATATTAATATAAAAATATAACTTTAAGTAATATTTAAATTTTATTAATATTTCTTTTTTATTCCCTAAATCTTAATACTATTAATATAAAACTAAAAGCTTAGTTATTTTTAAATATAATTTAAAGCTTTAATTTTATAATATATAATTAAATTATATATACTTAAATAGCTTTTAAACTTAATAATAATTAATTAAATTAAATAAAATTAATTTTATTAATATTAATAATTAAAATATTAATATTAATTATATTATTATAATTAAGTTAAGTTAATTAAATAACTTAATAATTTATAATTATTATATAAAGTATTTAAAGTTAAATATCTTTAAAATTTAATAATATCTTTATAAATAATTCTTTAAAGAAGATAAAATATTTTATTAAATATTAAAAGTTATATTACTATAATAGCTATTATATATATATATATATATATATATAATTAAAAATAAAAATTAAAAAAAGCTATAGAAAGTTATATTAACTTTATAATTATTATAATAAAAAATAATATAGCTTCTTATAGCTTCTTTTTAATCTTTACTCTTAATTATATATATTTATAAAATTATAATTATAACTTATAATTTATAACTTATAACTTATAATAATAATTATAATTAATAAAATAATAATAATTAAACCCTTAACCTTAAATAATATACTTAGCTTAATACTAATAATTTATAAGTAAAATATTAATTAAATTAACTTAGCTAACTTTTATAATTTCTATAAATAGCTATAAGTTATTAAGCTATTTAATTAACTTACTTTAGCTATAATAATATAGCTTTTATTAATATTTTAATAATTATTAATAAAGCTTAATTAATATAATTTATATTTTTTATATAAACTAAAGGATACTATAAGCTTTAGTTTAAATAATAATATATATATAAAGTAATGCTTTTTAAAAATAGTATTAAATAATCCTAGGTACTATTAAAATAATTTAAATTAAGCTTTAATTAAATTAATATAATAAAAAAGGATAAAGTATAGGAAGTATAAAGCTTATTATAATGATAAGCTTAATTTAATAATATAAAGTAAATATAATTTAATAATAATATTTAATATTATTAAAACTCTTATAAATATATATTATAAAATATATATAATATATTATATTATATAAAAACTTTTAAAATTATTAATTATTTTTTAATTAATTATAATATTATTTTTTTTACTTTTTATTATTTTTAGAATTATAATATTACATAATTAATATCTTATATTATTATAATATATTTTTTAAAAATAAATTACTTTTTTATATTTTTAAAGTTAATTTTATTAATATAGTTACTTATAGTTTTAAATAATTATTTTTTAAAAAGGTTATTAATAATAATATTAAAAAGTTATAAAATACTTATATAATTAAATAAAATAAAAATAATTATTATATTTAAATCTTAAAAATATTATTTTATATTAATTATTTTATAAAATAAAATAATATTTATAATTAATAAATATTTATTTTTAAAATATAAAAAGCTTAATTCTTTTTAAATAAATTATAATTTTTAAAGTATATAAATAACTTTTCTTTAATTATTATATAAATTTTTATTTTATTATAAAAGATTAATTTAAATAATAATTTTTATATTTTATTAATAAAAATTAAAAAAATTAAAATTATTTATATTTTATTTTAATTATTATAATTAAACTTTATTATATATACTTTATAATATATATTTATAAGAGTCTTAATAGTATTAAGTATTATTATTAAATTATATTTACTTTATATTATTAAATTAAGCTTATCCTTAAGCTTTATACTTTCTTTTATCTTTTCTTATTATTTTTATCCTTTAATATATATTAGTCTAGCTTAACCTAGACTATTTTAATAATACTTAAGATTATTTAATATTACTTTTAGAAAGTATTACTTTAAGTTATAAGTTATAAGTTATAATTATAATTTTATATATATATATAATTAAAAGTAAAGATTAAAAAGAAGCTATAGAAAGCTGTATTATTCTTTATATATATTATAATAATAAAATTTAATAATTTATTAAAAACTTTAATTTATTAAATTATATTAATTAAATTAATTATTATATAAATATAAAAGCTATTTAAATATATATAGTTTAATTATATTATTAAACTAAAGCTTAAAATTATATTTTAAAAGATTAAGCCTTTTAGCTTTATATTATATATATTAGATTTTCTAAAAAAAAAGAATAATAAATAATTAAACTTATTATATATAATTTTATAATTTTTTTATTTATATATAAAGTTATTATTATATTTAAATAAAATTAATATTTTATTAAAATTAATAATAGAAATATATTTAAAGATTTTTAAAAATAATATTATATTAAAAGTATTTTTCTTTTTAAGAAAAAGTCTAGTATATATAATATAAAGTTAGAAAGCTTAATCTTTTAAAATATAATCTTAAGCTTTAATTAAATAATATAATTTCCTATAGCTTTAAATTATACTTAAGTATTAATAAGTATTTAAGTGAAAAGTAAATAAATATATTAAAGTTATTAAAAATATAATTATAATTAATATTATTAATAAATTATATATAATATAAAAGATTATTTATAATTTTAATAAAATCTTTAAATAAATAAGTAATTTAATAAATAATTTACTTTTTTAAAAAATTATATTATTTTTAAAAATTATTTTATTAATTATATAAAAAAATAAATAGATTTTTATACTATAAGTTTTAATTATTAAAAAAGTCTTTTATATATTTTTTAAATTAATTTATATTAATAACTTTTTTTTATTTTTAATATTTATAAAGACTAATAATTAAAATAATTTTAAAATTAAATTATTTAAAATTAAATATATATTTTATATTTTTAATAATTTTATTAAAATATTTAATTTTAATATTAATTATTTTTATAAAGATTTTAAAATAAATAAAAACTTTATTTTAATTAATATAATAATAATAACTTTTTTTGTTATTTATAAATTAAATAGTAAAGATTAAATAATATATTAAGAATATTAATATTTTAATTTCTTTAATATAATTATAAATATTTAATATATTTAATAAGATTTAAAAAATTATATAATTTTAAAGTTAGGTTTCTTATTTAAAGCTTTAGCTTAAATACTTTTAATACTATATTTAACTTAAGTTATTATAATAAAAATAGTATAAAAAGCTTTAAAATTAATAAAATTAAAATATAATTAAATTAATATATTAAAATATATTATAATATAATTATTATTATTAAAAATATATTAATTTAATATAAGTTTAATTAATAAAACTAGTAGGGATTATTAATAAAGCTTATTTTTAAATAATTTTATAAGATAATATATTAATATTCTTATTAAATAATATATAATTTTATATACTTAATATTATTAACTTATTTTATACTTTAATAATTATAATTAATTCTATAAATACTATCCTTATTATATCTTTATTAATTATAACTTTTATTAAAGTATATATTAGTATTATTTATAAATAAAAGCTAGGATTTAAATTATACTTATTAAATAGAATATCCTTTAGCTTAAAGTATATAATTATATTTTTATATTTTTTAACTTATTATCCCTTTTATATATAATATTTTAATAGTATATATAAGTAAATATTAATTTAAAATCTATTAATACTTTTATTTATATAATTATTAAAAGTTTTTATTAAGTTAATAAAAATCTATATTATATTACTTAAAGGTATTATTTATATACTTAATATTTTATCTTTTATTATACTTATTATTATTATTATAATACTTATAGGTACTTTTTCTTATTAAGATAGATTATAATATAGAGCATAGGGTACTCTATACCCCTTGGCATGCTTAGTCTTTAGAGATCAAGTAGTAAGGAAAGTCCGTACGGTTGGTTGGATGGCGTTTGAAGAAACGAGAGTATCGATGAACGAGAAGTGCGAACGTGGGAGAGTCAAGGTGTTGGTCGCACCGTACCCATTATTCTATGGGAACATGCTGTGCGGTGCTCCATCACCATGCATACCTTGTCCCTCGATGCACCTAATCATGGCGAGATATAAGTCGAGCTCCCGCTACATTGGGTCTAGTGACTTGAGTTGGCGAGTTTGAGTGGTCTGCGAGATATGTAACGTTACCTTGTACTCCGCAGCATGCAACCACACTTGCGATGTTCTCATGAGACAAAGGCGTACAAGTAGAGTTCGCCATTGGACGTTGGGCCAGCGACGCTGCGCCGCAGTGAGGCGTCCAGAAATTAATGCGAGTAGCTCTCTATGTTGTTGTTCAATAGACCCAAGGTACGGAGAACTCTACACGCAGTAGGCTTGGGAAGAGACAAAGAGACGTATAGGAGTACTTGCACCGGCTGGTGTTGGGTCAAATCAATATTACATCATGGAGCGGAAGGTGACAAGGCGATAACTACCTATACTTGTTCAGTGTTGGAAGATGTGACTTGTTCCGAGGTGATGTGTCCAAGGAAGGCCATGATCATGTTGGTGAAGAATTCACATTTCCTTAGTTGCGAGGCCAAGTCTTGCTTGATCAATATGATAGCTTCAGGATTTGGCGAAAGCGACAAGTAGTTTCTTCCGTTGGGTCACTCCTTACAACGCCGTTGTCCATAACGGCTCGATGGAATTCTCGCACAGGTAAGAGGATGGAGTCGATCAGTATCTGAAAGGTAGCGTGAGAGTTGTTAGGTCCCGTTGGCGCGTCCCTGGAATGGTAGAGGCCTCATGAACATACGAAAGCGAGCGTGTGTCGGACAGGTACGAGGGTGAGGGCCAAGGTCAACGCTCATGTCCTGGTGCGTCGAGAAGGAAAGAAACTTGGGGGGTTGAGCTCGCTGAGGGCTCCGCAGTCAACCAACCAATCTGGCCGTTGTCCGTATCTGCATCTTTACTGGTGGTACGGAGTATCTGGTATCGTTCATCCACGTGCATTGTTCACGAAGAAAGTGGCGGCGGGGGCGGGGAATCGATCGTCTCGGCCGACTGGAGGGCAGCCCCATAGAATAACGGGTCAAAGGACCAGTACCAGAGACATGGTGCCAAACAAAATGTTAAGCCGATACAGAAGAAGGCCCATATGCCCATACAGACCACGAAACTGCCGAACATGAATTACTCCTCCGTCTGCCTGATTAACTGATTTCAACACTTTGACCGACCGACTGACTGATGTGCGGAGTACCTTATGTTTGAAGGGGCGATTGTATGCAAAGAGGCTCAACTGTTAGGCACAGGATGTTGATTGTGTTGTTACCTACGGAGTACTGAGCACGGAGCAGGTAGGAATCATTTTGTAAGCCCGGTAAAGCCGGAGTCAGCTCGACAACTTGGTCACGTCTGTACCAAGCAATCAGTCAGTGGTTTCCTTGTAGGCGAGTGGGAGAAAGATTCTGGTGGCGTAGTCGAATGTTTTCGCCCGCTCGTGGCTGAGACAGCTTGAGCCAGTGGGAAACTTCCCGGTAAGGTTTTGAGGAGTCCCTCACAGTATCGGACCATCTCTCTCCATTGGGTGGGAGTACAGATCTGTCGGCAAGGCGTAACGTAAATCCGTGTGGGAGTGTGACCAGTTCCATCCGCCCGTGTCTGCCAGGTTACTCTGACGGGTTATAACGAGCAAGGACTGTTGTCTCTGGAAGTTGCAAAGAGTGGGCGACACACTTTGCTGGTCGCGAGAACAAGGTTCGTCGGGCCGGCACTCCGTCGTTTGAGCACGGGTCGGGGCGATGGTGCTTGCGCGGCCCGAGGCTTGCCGCGGTGGGCCTCCCATCGGAAGGCGGGGACTGCTCTTAGGTCAGCAGGGCGGAGAATAATACCGCTTGCGGGAGATGGATTTTGGCTTCGCAAGCGACGGACCCAGGTTGATAAGTAAATGTAAATTTGATTGTATACTCCGTACTCTATACGGAGTACACACTGCTATCACATCCCTCGATCCCGGCGATAGGAGCAGGGCAGACTCCGCCAATGACAACGACAACACCAATAATATCATCAGAGCCGCGTGGGATTCATCACGCCTACGTGCCATGTCCCTCGTCACTTCAATGGACGAACACACTTTCTTTCTTCTATTTCCACCGCTGAGTCGTCGCCAAGCATGGCTACCCAACAGAATAGCAGATCAATGTGCACAGCGGTGGGTGCTGCTGCTGCTGCCAACGCTTGGTCAACCAGGGCGGGGAAATGATTGAGGGAGAGCAATCTGGCTGGCCATCAGAGCTTGTCAACTTTACGGCGTACCATACGGACTACGGAGTACTTTATTCCGCATCACAGGTCACTCACTCTGCCGTAGAGGTGCTTCTTTCTACAACCACTCAGCTCCTCCTGCCTGCGGGGTCACTACGCATAGTAGGTGCCACGTACGGAGTAAGGGAAATGCTTCCCCTACGTTCCATAGGGAGCGGCTTCTAGATTTTGGTCTATAATGCCGAGCCACTCTTTTGCTTGGAACAATGGCAAACGGCCAGGCTGACCTCGAGGTTCCCGGGTCTTTACACATCATCATCGACTGGGCTTTTGCTGGGCAACTCGATGGAGGACAAACGCTGCGACCGGACTTTTGTCTCCAGAACGGCACAGGTTTTTTCTTGTCTGCTACCATTGGCCACGATGCGAGGTTTCCCTCCATTGTCATCGTCATGTGACCGTCAAGATGGCTACTACAAGGTTGCAAGGATAAATAACAGCCTCGGGCTACGTATTTTCCAGCCCTACTTTTAGAAATTAGCCGTGCGAGAAACGAGCCCCTAACCTGCTTTTTATAATTAGCTATATATATATAAGAAGGTCTTAAAACCCTTTTTTTTATTTAACTTAAACTTTTTTTTTATCCCTTTTTTAATTTATTAAATTTATTTAAATAGAAACCTTAACCTTTATTAAATTTAATTTATTTAAATTAATATTATTATTAAACTTACTTAACTTACTTAGCTTAATGCTAATTAGCTAATTAAAGCTTAGCTTATATAAATACTTTTTTAATTATAATAATTATCTTTATTATTAAATCTTATATAATTTTAAATAGATTTATAGAGAAATTAATTAAAAAATTAATTATTTTTTTAAATAAATTTAAATTATTTATAAAAAACTTATAATACTTTTAAAAAAAAATTAATTCTTTTCTTTATTTAAAAAATTACTTAATTACTTTATTTAATAAATCTTTTTATTTATAATTAATAAATAAATAGTTTTTTATTAAATTTTATTTATTATTAATTAAAATTACTTTAAGTAAATCTTTAAGTTTACTTTAACTTAAAAAAGCTATAATAAATAAATTATAAAAATTAAATTAATAATAAATAAGAAATATTATTAATAATAATTAGTTTTTATTAAAGCTTATTTAAATTAAATGATTAATTAATAAAAATCTATTTTTTAAATTAATAAAACTTAAATAATTATAAAATAATATAATTAGATTTAAATTATATATAAAAAAAAGAAAAGCTAGATTTAATTTATATAATTTAATAAGTTTATTAAAAGAAAAAAGAAATATTTTAATTAAAGTTTTTTAAATTTAATAAAAGCTTTTATTTCTTTTAAGAAAAAAAATAAAATATAATTTAAGCTTAAAGTTATTATAAATAAATTATTTTATTTATTTATAATTTATTATAATTAATATAATTTAAAAATTATAAATTAAGTTTTATATAAGATAATACCTTTTTATATATAATTTAGCTTATTTAAAATAAATTTAATAAATATAGTATTTATTTTATAGTTTAGCTTTTAAATTCTTTAAATTTAAACTTAATTAAGATTATGTAGTATTAAATAAAAAAATATATATAGCTTTACTTTTTTTTAAAAAAAAATATAAATTATAGTTAGCTAAAGGAAGTTATAATAAAAATTTAATATATAATATTAAAAAATTAATAAAAGACTTAATTAAAAATATATAAAATTAAATAGAAGCTATAATTATAGTTAATAAGATATATATAAGATATTAGTTAGAGCTTTAATTTAGTAACCCTTATTTTCTATAGTATTTCGCGTATTAATTAATTATATAACCTAATAGGTCCGACTTATAATTAACCTAGCCCGAGGCTATTATTTATCCTTGCGACCTTGTAGAGTCTTATCGCGCATCTTGCGCAATACTTTACGAGCTAACCAGGTGCTTTAGAGTTAGGGTAACTAGGGCATTGTGCGCGAGTCCTTGTCTAGTCATTAGATAATGGCCATGGCCACAGCTATATTGAGAGCGGATCGATTGTGTTGTCGCACATCATTCAATTAAAGAATGTGCCCGTTGATGGTGGACTTAGGGTAACCATGTTTCTTAACCCGAATACGACAAGGCATGTGCTTGCCCGGACCTAGCCATTCTGTGCCACAACGGGGTCAGCCACGTCGGTCATCGGTCCAACCACGACACAAGGTCAGATGCGCCACGAGTTTTCGGCCGCGAAGAAAATTTGGAATGCACCGACTCCAGGCTTGGAAGACAAGTACTGGAGGGAACGTCAGTTTGGACGCCAAAGACTTGATATTGAATCAATTGGCTAATCTTAGGCTTGCTCCTCTAGAGTGGGAAGCGTTTCACCGACGAGGTGCGTTTGTTTTTGTAAGATTATGGAAAGTGCAAGCAAGCGTCTTCACTGTCACGGCGGCGGGTGAAAAGTTGATGGCACTTTGTTTGGCATCACCGTCGGTTTCCCACCTTGACTTTGGTTAGCACGCTCGTGATTGACAAAAAAACACACGGAGCTCTTCGCATTTCAATTGCAGTCGAACTGTCGTCGGTATTTTTCGATGTTCCCGTGGCACGCTTCCTAATTAACCTGACCTCAATCCACAGCAGACAGCATTCGCCGTGAATTGCTGTCTCCGTTATTTTATGGGGCGACTCCTCGGCCAGCTCTAGCACTTGTTACTCCGTACTCCGTACTCTGCAGTTTGAAGAGCACGATACGATTGGTACGTACTCCTCACATGAATCCGCTGTTCTATGGGAAGGCCTTTTGGGCAGGTAAAGACTCAGCACCCCAGGCTGTATCTTTTGGTTATCACTCCGGACCTGATGGGAAAACATTACTTGTAGGTGAGTTCTTCCACGCAAGGGTAATTTTTTCTGTCCCGCCTGAACATCCTCCCGTGGAAGTACTCAGCTGATGCAGCGTGCTGCAACTTCCACTCTACTTTCTACGACGTTGATATTCTGAGCTCAGAGGTTCATATGGTATAAGTCAATCGGAGCTCGTTTGGCTAAATGGTGGTGGACAAACCGGCGAGATTCGTTTGCCGCCTGGATCGGGGGAAGGAGGTTTAGCTTGTTGTGAACCGCCACTGCCGCTTCCCGAGCTAGGAGTGTGGCAGAGGATATATAGTAGAGGATATGTGGTAGAGGATGTGTGGCAGAGCAGATGTGGCAGGGCTAGGAGTAAGCGCCACCAATCGGTCGGGAAAACCTGTTACTCCGTTTCTGGTCTTGGAGGCCGGTCTTGAAACTGGATGTGTGGAGCAGCGTCAGCTTACAGAACATTCATTGGCCAAACAATGCGAGGTACCCGCATAAGACCCTACTGCGCCAATTCTGTCATCTAATCACACCACACCATCGGAGCAAACTGTCCGCCGAAGAGTGTCCTGCCCAGTGCCGAATGACTTGATAAAGGGGGACTCCCCTGGCCGCTTGGGCCATCCAAATCTCTCCCTATTCATTTCTGTGCCCAAGATTCGGCCATCAATTTTTTCCATTTCCGAGGCACGATATCGGTCACAATGTCTGCCTTATCCGCCTCCTTCTCCACAATGATGTGTACCCTCCCATCACTTGACAATTCCTCCGCCATGCGACGGGAATTCGGTCTGCGAAGTGAAGCCTTTCGTTGAGGACTTGCTCTGCTGGTCTCATCGTAACGAGGCCGTTCACGATCCTCGGCACTGAGGCCAACTCCCCCCTACCCCTTCCCCTATTCTCTTCTCATCCTTCTCTCTATTTTGCATCACATATCAGTCACATATCCCTTACATTGTTGATGCGTCATGAGTCCTATCCATCTTTGATTCGACGTACCTCACACCAGTCCTGTCTCTTATCCAACTTGATGAGTGATCCTCCTATCTTTTATCCGTCTCCTTTCGCACCTCTTATCCGTGCATATCATCTCTGCGCTGTCCTCCACCCTGTTTTCTTCTTCCCCTCCGGGTCATTGCTGCGACAAGAGCACGCCCAACCCCACTTGTGGTCAAATCCGATTCGAACTTGCCCAGATGTTGGCGAACATCTCCAGCCCACCCTTCATACCATGTGATGACTCGCTGCACATTGCACTTCGCCATGTGTTGCCTTGCTCCATGTCGTGGCTGGAAGGTAGCTCGGACACGCCACAAAACGTCCAGCCCCTTCAAATGGCAGGGGAACTACCCACACAGCATGAAGTGTCGAGGCCAATGGTTAGCCAAAGCCCGAAGCCACCAAAATCCCCCCTCCCCCTGTCGACGTCGAAACGTCCCTGGACCATAATGCTGCTCCTCCATCGCCGTCCCGCGACCGTGATAGGACCGACCTCTTGCAAATTTGGACGGTAGCCTTCTATATGCCAAATACGATTCATTCGTGAGAAGCAAGAGCGCCACTGTATATCCGTCCGTGATAAAAACAGCGCATAACGTCATTGCACTATGCCCGGGATCTTCTACCGATTGTCCCTAGTCGAATGGCACATATTACTTGTGAAAGGGGTCACGACAAGCTCGCCTGGAGCTCCCGCGCTGGGTTATCCTTATTGGCCAAGTCTGACCAAAAGGAACTGATAGAATCCATGTCTCGCGCAGTCTCATTGCCCACAGTACCTTGTCTTTCAGAACGGTGATGTCTCGGCCCAGCGCTACTGGATGTCGACAATGATGAGTGTCAACCCAAGTCTCCTAAACGCGACCAAGTGAGAAGAATACCTCTTGTATGGGCAACGAGCGGCATCGGATAACTTGTTCGCTATATGACAGGGACTAGTTGGAGTATAAATAAGGACGGACAAGTGTCCGAGGAATTCCGCTGGACTCAAATCACGCACAGCGAGAGAATGTTCGCAACCTCTTCCAAGCTATGACAACTACCTCGACAGATCGCCAAGTCTAGGAAAGCGTGTGATGTTGAACGATTGATCAGATTACGAGTGGAATACTGTTCATTGTAACAAAGAACATACCATTGATGCGACCAACGACAAGGTTCGCGGAGAAGTTCGCAGGGCCATATCAGACCCAAGCCAAGGTTGGGTCAGCCCCCATACCCGTTTCCCTACAAGCTGAAAGAAAGGCGCAATCGCTTGAGCAGCTGACGTCATAATCCTCTGAAAATCAGCCATGACAGCTGAAAACATGATGTTGCACACCGAGCAATGTGTGATGGCTCACTGCTAGGATCTATCTGAGACGTTGAAAGAGACTCAGCCATATTATCGCCACCCTATAATCCCGTACCGTCAGGGACGGATGTATATTTGCAAGGAATTCACGGCGGAGTAACAGCTGAAGAAAGACTTGAGAAGGTGACCGCAGCTGGGGAAATCGCAAGGACGATGCTGCAAGAATCCCACGAGGCCATGACGAAGTACTACAATCGTGGCCGACAAGCAATCTCTTTCAACGTGGGAGAGACGGGGTCTTCCTTATAACAAACAACCTACGATTGGGTGACCACCCAGGAATTTCTGACGTGAGGTGTTCCGATATATGCGTCGACGGCCAGCGACATCGCCAATGAGTTGCGCAGCGTCGAGGGAGAGAAAGCTTCGCAGTCATTGGATGCTCATTCAAGGCCAACGCCTTGGCTACGACTCATTGTCTAGCGCTGATCCAAGCGCTTGAGGGGTTACTGGATCCCGGCAGCCTGCCAGTGACCGATCAGTCCTACGTGAGAGTTACATGCTCTGTAATATGAACAAGTGTTCCGGAACACCACCATTACTACTATCCTCGCTTTCTGCCGACGGCGCCCTCATCGGACACTGGATTTCATATGCCACGTCCTCGAAAAACTAGGAGACTTCTATGTTTGTTGCCTACTGAAAAATAACTGGGAACGGCAGCACGTAGTAGCTGTGACCGAGCGTTTCATCTCCTTACGTCTCTCTTCAGATCTTCCTCGGCCGTGGGCGCCTTACCAAACATACATCCGTTCCTAGTGTTACGGGGTTATAGCCCAATGACAACCTGGCTGGGGTCTGCGCAAAGCAGGAAAGTCTCTTGAGAATCGCCAAGAGCCTGCTGGTTCGCAGCTGGCTTATTGGTTATTGGAGTCAGGGATATTCCGGTATAAGGAAAGGGCCCATATACCTATCGGTATAGAGAATGCGCTTTTGGGATTACTACATGGTGTCCTTACGGCGGAAGATTAGAGAAAAACAGGACTTTGGCAAGCAAGTGCGAGTGTTGACTCTTGGAATGGAATGAAGAGAGACGTTAAGGCGTACGTGAGGTATGGCATAATATGCCAAAGAATAAGGGCAAGAAGGTCATCATGTAGTCGTCCTAAAAGCGCATTCTTTACATCGATAGATAATAGGCTCTTTCCTTTTATCGCAATATCCTTGCCAAGGTCCTGCTTGTTACTTTATGTCCCGCTGTAGGGTGTTCATGCAGTAATCCTAAAATCGCGTTCCTTATACCCATAGGTACATAGGCCCCTGGTGTGAGCCAGGTCATGAGGGTCAGGAGAAGGCATCACGAGACTGGACCGTAACAGACTTGGGTTAGTCCGCTTCCTAGCTGAGTATGTACCTATGGGTATGAGGAACGCGATTTTGGGATTACTGCAGGCCGAGGGTGCCTTGCAAATATCCATCAGTTCCTGGTGCTACGGGATCATAGCCTAATATTAACCTGGCTGGGGTCTGCGCAGCTGTCGTAAGGGGCCGTCTGCGACTCCTCCATCGAGGTGTTGGCCCTGCTCATGGTTATGTGAGTGAGGTCTGGATATAGCAAGATATCTACAAGTGTATTCTGCTAGGTCCAGGTCCCCCCTCTCATACTATTATCAGTAACAGCAAATCGATGTTGGTGGTGATGAGTGTGCCTGACAGTGCCGTCGTCAATTCAGTCACCGCAAGGTCCAGGGATAAGAGATTGTAGAGAGGAAGATTGTGCCAACATTGAGTTTGTCCAACCCCTCTTCCATCTCTTCGGGTCGTACACCTCGCTGCTGCCGTACTTGCAGCAAATCCTCGAGTGGAACCAACCAAGTCTTGCCTGTTAAAAAGCCTTGCCGGCACCAGCTAATGTTGGTCACCAAATGAGGAAGCTTCAGTCGGATGAATCCGTGAACAGCCATTTTCAAGGTCAATGAAATTTGCTTGATGCTCTGGCAATTATACCAATTAGGACCAATTAGGAGGCGATGAGATGGGAGACTCATGAGTACCAACCCTGTGGTACGTACGAATGTTGATGTCCCTGATCTCTTGGCCGTTTTGTCTTTGCATGCTTGTGAAGACATGAATCAATCGTGTGTGGCGGAACAGGAGATGGTGTGATCTAGATGACAGAATGGACACACCGGGAGTATATTAGTACATGATATATCAATATTACATGTCCTATAACGTGTCGTGAGGTGATAGCCTCCCCTCGCTCCTCCCCCCTCCATCACCCATTCCCTATCTAACCAGCCTTGCTCTCTCTATATCGCACTCTCTTATGGCAACCATCACCAGAGGCCATAACAGACAAGTATATACTAGCCGTGACTCACCTCTGCAGGGTGGAAGGGATCCCAACCGCGAGTGAAGAAGAGGAGGTTGTTCGCACAAGAGAGACCTGTCACGCCTAAACCTTTTTGCAAAAAGACTGCCCGGACTCCAAGGTTGCATCCCACCTCCTCCTCCTCCTCCTCCCATCATCCCGTCAGGAACGGCAAGGAGGCCTTGAAAAAGGAGATGGAGGATGTAAGTAACAAGTGAGGAGAGAGAGGATCCTCTTGATAAGTATCAGTCTTTCATCAGGTTTCTGCGGTGAGAATTACTGCAATACCGCCGCATCACGTGACAGTTTATCCTGCGCTGAATCGTCAAGATTGCCCTTTCCCCCCGATGTCTCAGGGAGTGAGTGTCCCGATGAGACAGGGTCTTCTCATGACCAATCTTTTGGTGTCGGAAAAATGGGCAGAGGAGAGAATCGAAAGATGACGTTGTATAGATGACGAACAACGGACCTCGAGCTTGAGCGTCCAAAGAAGCCCTTCAAAATGCAAGGGAAAACAGGTGACCTACGGCACAAGAAGGGGGTCCGGATCATAGCCGGATTAGATAGGTTAGGAAGGACTGCTCGAGTAGTCGGATCACACGATATGCCCTGACATGGGTGAGGACAGCAAGCAGCCTGGACTAACAGCTGAAGGAAAGAAGCGTGTTCGATACAGTCAATTTTCACCGCACCTGAGGGGGTTAGTTGGGATACTTCGAGCTCGAGGTCCGTGTTGGTCATGATCGCTGGCCGTTGGTCCTTGGTCTTCCTGGCCGTCCTCCTGGCGAGCGTTCATCTCATCGGCCTGGTTTACCCCCGGTCTTACCTCCAAGGCTACGACACCGTTATAGCTGCCGCAGCTTGCGGGTGAGACCCGGGGTGAGACCCGGGGTGAGTGACCAGACCGACAAAGATGAACGCTCGCTCGGAGCAAGTCATATCGGGACCTGCCTTGAGGAGCCAAAGGCACTGACGAAGCTGGCGACGATTGGCCTGATGCAGGCTGCTTGCGGTTCCTCTTCTTGCGGGAACCCAAGGTCCGTACTAGCAACTGTGTCCGTCTTTCTCGTCTTCTCCTCGATTCCATTACTCTCCAACAACCCAACTATTTGCAAAGCACCTCGGTTATAGGTCCCGGTCCTTTTTTCCTCCATGGTGTCTTGGCAAAGAGAGTCAAGTCGTTTCACTCACTAAGATTATATGGTTCACGTATCAACAACAGTTCGTGCCCATTCGGAAACAATAGTGCATATTCGTTCATCCTTTCTGATACTGCTTCCACTTTCACGCATGTACATGTAGTGAATCGACACCAACACTGCCATCAATGATTCCCTAGGAGGAAATCTCATGTGGTGGATGCAATCAATCTTGGCCACTTGGGCAGATAAGTTTTCTAGAAAGCCGTACGGAAAATAGGGGACGTGCGACTACTCGAAAAGGTGGACGGATCAGCAGATGTAACATGGACTAAGATGACAACAAGCAGGGCGAGGCCGCAGAAATCATACAGTTGATCCGCGGTATTAAGGGCTGTTAATTTAGCACCTCTTGGGCAATTCGGTTTGATACCAACGAATAGGTTGGAACAAGGCAGCTGGCAGTTTACCTTGGTCAAGTAGCGCAACTGATGAAATGACTGACATGAAAGCCGCAGCCAGAGAATAACTTGAAATTTCACCCTTGTATCTTTCTTGATCCTACATCTCCTGGACATATGGAAATATCACCATTCATAAGAAAGATGTGGTTTGTCGCTGCGCGATGGATGCAAAACAGGGTAGTGTGCAACTGAAGATGTCGTCGATGTTGTTAAAATACTAGGAATAAGAGCAAGTTTTTCAATGGTATGTGAGATTGCCCAGCAATATAGTATCAAAAGTCTCGCCTTTGATTTCTATCATCGTTACCACTGCTTTTCTTATTGTCAGGGTTTTTGATCGACATCTCTTCCTCAACCTCCTCGCCACCTATAATCCCAGCGACAACAAAAAGCTCTATACTTATGATTACGTTGCCGGTTTGGAGGGACAGCTTCCATATCCTAATACCAACCACGGTGAATCCTGAATCAACCAAGTAAAAAAAATGCCATCACCTTTTTTTCGCTTCTCTTCCTCCCTTGACTGAGGCCAATCGGTGCGGCTCGTTTTCCGGATCGCCTGCTGCGACTTACAGTATGCCAAAGCGCGCTCCTAGTATTCCTTCTTTTCTCTTCCTATTTACGACGCGGTAAGCGCAAAATTCTCGTAGAGGCATAGTCCCTAAAATAAAAGAATAAAAAGAAATACAAAAATGAATGCGTAATCTGGGAATCGAACCCAGGGCTCCCCGATCTTGCGCTGCTAGATGGCAACGGAGAATTTTACCACTAAACCAATTACGCCTTGTTATAATACTAGCAAATTATAGTGAGCTAAGTGTTGCGACGCAACAGAAAGATGTCAGGAAGTGGATAAATCTCTTGACCTGGGACAATCAACGTGATGATTAGCCCTGGTGAACTTTCCAAAGAGTATTTACATATTGGTCCTTTGAGCTATGAGATGCACTATTGTTCCGCCTACCATGTCCATTTCTGATATATGTTTTCTGATATATGTTATGGCTGAATCAGGTGGGAGCGTCGTATCCTGCATTTGCTTCTCACCCATACCAATCGCAAAGAATACAGGCAAGTTCCCGAATCAAGCCGAGAACATGGATCAAAGCCCCGTATGCCGTGTGCGGCCAATGGCCAATGTTGGATTCCAGTTCCAGATTCCTTTCGCCCTGGGAAACGTGGATTGTCAGTTGTATGTCACGTTTGGAGATGCTTCAACGTGTGGTTGCCTGAATACGAAATAGAACTAAGAGTAAGAAGAAGAAGAAAGGTTGAGCCAACGGTTATATGATGTCTTCAGATGTCTTCAAATGTTACATAATCGTGATCCTTGTCTCGCGCCCATCAAGGGTTTCGTAGGCAGTGGAGATGCCACAGCTTATAGGCCGGTAGGGGAGCAAGGCGAAAACTATACGAGTCGCCTGAATCCGGCAGAACACTTGGTCTCTTGAGGAGCTTATCTCAGGGAGTAGAGGCAGTAGATGGACTTGAGGCTCTGATGGTAAGCCGCTATAAGCGCGCGTTGGAAAGAAGTCTATCAAGATTATGGACTTATCTCGGAGGCACCGAGCTTAACAAACTTGGCTTAAGATGACTGTCGTTTATCCCTTCAGAGTAGATGGCCTACCGAGGTTGCCCTGGGGAAGGTGTCATATACCCCATTTCGTTAACATCGCAGCCTGTGATATGATGATGATGAGCTCAAAGAACGAACGGTATTAGTCACCAAGCTGACCGCCTGCGCAGCCTGAACAAGCATGACCCCAGGACGATATGTTTGACAAGCTCTGGAATGTTGGTCGTAAAGCTGGGTAGGTTTGTTATCCTTGGCAATATCCAGTTACCGCCAGTGGGCTTCTTGTCAACCCGAAGTGAAGTTGTGTCGTGAGTGTCATGTAGACAAACTGGATGCAAGATCCCTGATGCGACACCAAGCTGTGACAAGAACTAAGCGGATAGCAACCCGAGGCCAAGACAAGGAATGCTCCAGTACGGCTTGCCCAACTGAAGGTAAACCCGTGCTAGACAAGCCATGTGCGGAGTACTCTTAGCCAAATCTTGAAGCTGGGGGATGCCGTTGTGCATGAGACTGAAGTTTGTGGCCTCATCCATATCTAGCACACTGTTTGGCGTCGGCCCGGTAATTTTCGAGTGAGCGGTCTAGCTCGTGAGCAAACGATAGCCAAGAGCCGTACATGTATAATTCAGGAACCCGTGTAGATCATTAAGAGACCCGCAGAGCTGCATATGTATAATGCAGGTAGCGGGTTGTATCGACCTGGGTCAGTCACCTATAGTAGACAAGTGTTGTCAAGTCGCAGCTTCAAAAGGTGGTTGAAAATTGATGACTGGCAAACGTTGGGGCTATGTGTGCCACGCCCGTGACTTGCGACAATAAGCAAAGGCTGAAACTTGCAAGAGCGAATGGAATCGTCAAAGCGTATGTCATGTCTTTGTAAATACTTGAAGTAATCCATCTCCATTACAACGCTTTCATCTCATCTTCACACGAGTATGAAAATGTAGATAATATATATGAATATATATATATATATATCCATTTTACCTCTATGAATCTCGAGATGACTCCGCTGTCACCATGGCCACCACCACCCCAGGAGCAACACTAAAAGCAGACCCAAGAGCATCAACCTTGAGACCAACATGGTGATTATACGGCTCGCGCGTCGTCGAGCTTTCCCAGCTATTGACACGACGACTAACTTGACACTCATGTCCGGCAAATCGGCATCCCGACCTCGGGCATGAGAGGAGCCCCAAACCTTGGGAGGTGTTGAGAAAAGCTTTCCCTACTTGCCTACCTGCAATTAACCAGTACGCCTATTAACCGCAGCTTGCGGGGAGGGAAATAGTCTCTTGAATTCATCACCCTGACTGTCATCACTTTGGCTGGCGAGGACGGCTGTGAGCGTGCGGACATGGACCATCTCCCATTCACCACACCGTAGTTGCCTCTGCAAGCCTTCCCGGAGTTCATCAAGAAGGATGGCGGTGTCTACGACATGTGACCAGCCCAGTGCCAACGGTTGCTTTCACGAATGGCATATCGAGTAGCCTATGGCGGGGGAGCGAGCAGGTCTTTCTTTGATCTCCTCCAATGCCTCCTTTGGACCTAGATTACTCTTTGGTTGAGGAGTTGGTCTTCTAGAAGGTCGGCGTCGCGACTGCTGAGCAGTTTGTTGGTCGAGGCAAAGGGGCTCTTGCGGCCGGTTGGCGTTATTATGGGCATCTTTCTGTCGAGAAGACGCCAAGGACGCCAAGATATTCCTCATGTCTTGTATACGCAACACAACTTGTATCCTCTGCCAGCCATGCTGATTTCATTGTAGCAAGATTGACTTGGCAAAGATTTTGTTGATCAAAGTTGGTGCTTCGTCCCGCTACTAGGACGACGCTATCACGCTATCAGTTTCCAATCTGGACGTTGTGCGCGGGCTTTTCGATAAGGCAGGTCGTTTGGTACGACCCATCGCAGTTCATATGTATAACACAGACCATAAACATAACCGTACCATCTTCCGAACCCAACGTTGCCCAGCTCTCCATCAATCTTCATACCTTTAGAAGCAGCAACTTTAATCTTTAGCGGAATCCCGAAGCAGTACTAGATATAACGGGATCTCTCTCAGCCTGCTCAATGACTTCCGTCATCTGAACGTATAAATCCATATCCTCTCCATCCCACCTTTGACCACCTGGAAACACAACCTTTCTCAACCTGTTTACCCAAGGTACAAGAGGGAGGTAAACTTCGGCAAATTCCTTCCCTATATATTTAACGAAATCGTCTTCGTCACATACTACCCCTTTCTTTAAATTTCCCAACGAGCTTAAGCTACAGCGATTCCAGTGATCATAGCGAGACTCGCTGTCTTCACCCGTTGTCTTATTGCAGCGAATGCATATCCAGAAGATGACCCAGAAGAAGGACTCGAGATCGTGCATGAAAGTATGCTGCTCGCCTAGAAGCAGCCCGATGGCCATAAAGAGCCTGGTACCGACCGTTTCTTTTGTCGCCCCCGAGGAGCCTGCAGGTTGCGTTCTTACGGCATGGTCGAGATCGATGAGGAATCCCCCCGAATCATTCATCATCAGGTTGTTGATTGAAATGTCTCGGTGCAAAAGGCCAGCCTCGAGTAGGGATCGATGACCATTGATGCAATCCTTGAACGCATCGAGGAAAGCTGGTAGAGATGTCGCCTCGTATACACGCTGACCATGGTCTCGTAGGACGATGCGTCGATGTACGCGGTTGAGTACAGCATCACCGACCACGGCCTTGTTTGGAGATGTGGAAGAAGGTGGCTTGCTGCGCGGGGTAGGGGCATCGATTTGGCTGAATGAGCGTTTTCGACCAGCACTAATATTGCCGTCTTGACGCGGTGTCCCGGATGGCATAATTGGCAAGTCCCTCGAGCGTGGCGGATAATCTATAGCTTCTGTGACGTCCAACCCCCCTCGAATTGTAGTCTGGACATTGTCATCCGCGCCATGAATCTGCACCGTCTCATGGTGATAGTATCGGGCCACGTTGGTGACGTTCCGGGCAGTTGCCTGCCGTAATAACTCGCCTTCCTCATGACGGTCCGGAGGTTGCCACGAGTCTTTAATGACAAGAGGTTCCTGAGGGTATCCTTCCTGATGCGCTTTCCAGCAAGTGGTACCTCGACCAGCCATGGAACGCGAGCGGTGTACAACCTGGTCAATGATAAGGCGCTCGGTTAAGCCATTGCGCTCAATCTCGACGAATCATTTGCCATGCTCCTCCGTCTTTATCGTTGGATCGAACCCAAGCTCCTCGTCGCTCATCCAAAGGAATCCGAGGACCGTAAATACGAGCTGCTGGCCGTCTTCATTCACGTCAAACTGCTCGGACGCAACTCCCCCTAGTCTGTCAAACTCCCATACTCTCATGATGGACCCGCAGATTGTAAAGCCCAAGACGAACCGACGAGTGGGCTGGACAGCGAGTACTTCCCTCGCATATGCACCGAGATCCATCCATGCTTTGTACCACGCATCAGCTTCAGGGTTGCTCTTTATGACTCCCGGGACCAAGATGCTCGGCAAGCCACAACGAGTGCTCTTCTTCCCGGCCTGAGCATCATCATCCACGAAGCCGACATCCAGCTTGTGATCCGGTGTGAAACTTTTCGAGCGTTTCATAAGCTGCGACACCGGCTTTTGCTGATTCAACGACTGCTGCTGCTTTGGCGCAAAGCCTTTTGCAAGAGCAGCCAGCTTCTCGCAAAGGTCCGTGAACCAGCTCAAGACATGGTCCTCCTGTTTGGCACCCTCCTGTGGCCATCCTTTCCAGCCCTGGTTGAAGAGCGCATCACTGCCTTGTGTACACTTTTCAAAGACGGCCTCGGATGCAGCTTCCAGACCCTCTACGTGTGCAAACAAGACTTGGTGAAAGCGACCAAGGCCAACATGCAACGACCCAAGTTCCGTCTTGAAGACCCTGTCCACGTCTCTTCGGTATCCGGACGAGTTTGTATATTGGCTCGTCCCATGGCAATTGAATAGATGATATAAATGCTGATGATGATAACGTCGGAGTTAGCGGGGTATATTCATCGGCGAGATGGTAGACAAAGTCCCAAATGAGGTCATCGGTCGATTCGTCGCAGAGGCCAAGTTTCAGCAAAGGTTTGATGCGGTCAAAGTCAAAGTCAAAGTCGCGAGACAATGCGGCAGCTGTAGTTCGGTAAAGGTCGCTTCGAATGGTGCCGCGGCCTGTAGGTGATGGGAGCAGGTCTGACAGTGGTTTAGACCAGAGAGAGAGGAGCAGTGACACGGTGAGCATTCGAAGATCTAAATGTAGGTCAGACGCGTATCAGAACGATAATATTGCTCTCTTACCATCTTCTTCGAGCTGCGCGACAGCGTCTGTTTCGCATGGAATCATCAAGTCTTTGCAAACCGTGCTGAATGTATAATTAAGGCTATCGAGCCCCTTCCCGATAGGGTGTTGTTTGATCAGGTTTGAGCGTTGCTACTCATCCATCTTGAATATTGTGGTCGAGGCTCTTGAAGGTGAAATGAAAGCGAGAGCTATTGCAGTGGTATTGACGTTGTTTTGTCGTTCATCACGGAGGAGGGAAAAGGGAATAGTGTCGGTTGGACGATTGCTGACACGTTTTGATAAATAGAAATATCTCCATATTCAAGCTTACTAATGTCTTTACTAATATCTTTATTTATTTTTTTATTTATTTTTTAATTAATTACTTTTTTTAAATA
The DNA here is from genome assembly GCA_003012115.1 of Trichothecium sympodiale. Classification (NCBI taxonomy): domain Eukaryota; kingdom Fungi; phylum Ascomycota; class Sordariomycetes; order Hypocreales; genus Trichothecium; species Trichothecium sympodiale. The sequence continues at coordinate 4,815 of PXOB01000021.1, read as the reverse complement.
TTTGAATTTTGATAAAAATATATATATATTATATAAATAACACTATAAATAAAAGAATCAAATTGCTGCTGCTACTGCTAAAGAGAGTGGATCTAAATATTATCTGCAACTACCTTTCGCTGCTGCCCCTCACCTAGGTTAAGGCTATCTGCGCCTGACGAACCTACTACCTAGGTGCCTGTACATGTATAGTCTATCTACTTTAGGCTATAAAGAGCGGTTGCAAGATACACTAGAAAGTGCCTTGGTAGCCAAGCTTGTCAATGGCCTCATCGTACGCAGCTAGCACAGGCTTGTATAGCTGGTCAGGATCGCCGGCTGGTGTTCCAAAGTTCACCATCTCGTCTTTATCCATGGGAAAAAGAGTCTCCCTAAGCTTTAGGCAAAGTGGCTTCAAATTAGCCAAAGACGTCGGAAACTCGGCCATGATCTGATTCAGCCCATTTGCACTCATATGAAACAATTTCGAATCCGCAATTTGCCGAAAACTTCCAATTTCCCAATCCCGGAGACGACTGTCATGCGGTTTTTGCTCCCCATTCGCAAACTGGTATTTGTGCCACGACTGACGCGCACACATCCAAAGTAGGACGTAGAAGAAGGATTCGAGATCGTGGCGGTATGTATGATGAATCCCTCGCCGCAACTTCATTCCTCTCAGCAGCTCCACTGCCATGAACGGCACCGTGCCGGACTGGTCTTGTCCTCCGCTGGGATCGCTGCCCACCTCCTTTGCCAGATCCAGATCAATCAGCACGCCTTTGTACTCATCTGCTGCATCGGCTTTCGTCATGATGATGTTATTTGGCGATATATCTCGATGCAGGATATTTCCCAACATGTAAAGAGACCGATGTGCCTTGATTGCATCCCGCAACACCACCAGCAGCTGCTTGGCCGACCAGAAGTCGTTAATGACCCGTCCGGCTGGTGATATGACAAGACAGGAGAATATCCTATTCTCCCACTGGTCGTCCACGGAGGTGTGCACGCTTGGCCTCTGACTGCTGAGCCGCGGCTTTTTGAATACCGGCGTGCCCTCAAAGGTGCCATCCGAGGGATTCCTCCGGATGATTCCGCCAAGGGACAAAGGCGAATCGTCAAACTAAACCGAGTCATTCCGAAATTTGTGTCGACGATCCTGAAATCCCAATCTCTCTCGAAGTTTTGCAATGGTGGTGATCTCGCGGTGTGCTACAACCCTCGCCACCCCTTCAACTCCTCTCTCTTCGGCCAGCCTCAGCTGATCCACCTCAAGCTTCCTCTTATCCGGCACCCATGAGAACTTTGCGACGTCACCCTTCCTCGTCTTGAAACAGGTGGTGCCGCGACTCACCACGGCCTGCTGCCGGACCATGAGCAATCCTAGCTCGACATCTACTTCGCCGCCGCTTGGTGTATTCAAAGTGACGGATTTGTGTCGGCCCATTCCCGAGATGAAAGTATCAAGACCCATCGCGGCTTCATCCATTGTCGCGTACCCGACGAGAGCTCTGGCAAACTTGTCCGGCTCCTTGTGGATATCGAAGGCACCCGAGCTGTATGGCCCAGACCGATCGAAAATCCACAGTTCCATTACGGAACCGCAGAGCAGGAATGCATGTACGTAACGGCGGGTCGGCTGGTCGGAGAAGACGTGACGAACGTATCGAGTGAGATGCAGAATGTCCTCCTTGAACAGGTCCTCGTCGTGATAATTCTTGTGCCTTCCCACGACGAGGATATCCTTGTACGTCAGCAGACTGCCCGGCTTCTTGGCTGGTATCTGGAAGAAGAGATGCATCTCGCCTTTGGGTTCCTCGAGCTGAGTGCTAGTTTTGGACGTGTAAAGCTTGTGAGGTGCATCTGGTAGGAAGCGATCCTCTAGAGAGCGTAATCAATCCCAGACTGGCTCTTCATCGGCAACGGCAGGAAAGTCTGCCCACCTCTCCCCGTCGTGTTCTGCCATGACTGCCTCCACCATCGCCTTCTGCTCAGCACTCCAGGCCTCCAGGTTGAAGAACTTGTCCATGAAACCCCCAACATTGCAAAAGGTGCAATCCTTGACCTCGGGAAAGAGCTCTTTCTCGATAGCTTTACGCGTTTCGTAATCGGCAAGTTGACTGGAGCTGGTTCTGACTGGTGTACCTCTGATGGTTGAGGCGATGGCCGATGGCAAGGGCGGGGGCGGCATGTCGGGATACCTCGCGATTATATCGCAAACAGCTTCCCAAATATCCGCATCGGATGATTCAACGGCGTGTCGGATAAGAGGACGGAAGCGGTCGAGGTCGACAAAGGTCGCCCTCCGTATATAGCTTATCAAGGAAAAGAGCATGGATAGCATGTCGCTGCGGCCATCAGGGGAAGGAAGGATGAAAGCCGCCGTAGAGCCGGCCAATAAACTAAGGAGCACCGCAACATCTTTCTTTGACGGTTCGTCGTCGGCTGTGTTGCGTACTCTATCTCGAAAGAAATCGAGGTCACTGAGGGGGTGATTTGAGATGATCTGGAGATATGCATCCGGGAGTGTCATTGTGGGGACCGGCTAGAGCGATATTTGGCACGGGAAGTTAATAGGGGGATTTAGCGAAAGCTTAGATTAGAGTAGTGAGGAGAATATGATAACGCGGCCGAGGCGGCCGATAACTCGACTGATAAGTCCACTGATAACGTGACCCATAACGTGACCCATAACGTGACCCATAACGTGACCCATAACGCGACCCATAACGTGACCCATAACGTGACCCATAACGCGACCCATAACGTGACCCATAACGCGACCCATAACTCGATCGATAACTCGATCGATAACTCGACTAAATCTAGCAGTGAATTATATCTCGATAGTAGGCGACGGGTGTCAAAAACACAGATCCCAATCCTATTGCAATACGTATCGAGCTTCCCTTCCGAAATTAGCGAGGATGGTAGTATCGTTCAACTCTCAGCCTTCTCCGACCAAGTGTACAAGCCCAAAGAAGCGCTCGATGTCAAGCGTACAATCAGGCTACGTTAGCCAACATCCAGCATTTCCTCCTCCACGATTTTGGGACAATCTCTCTCAGCTTCACTTGACCAGAAACGCTCTGCGGGAGCTCGATCGTCGAACCACCGCCCAATCTGCCTCGCCCTCGCCCTCGCCCTCGCCCGCTGCCAATCGAAGACGCCGTCCTCGTACGAGAGGTGCTCCCTCTGCGCAAGAGTTTTTCGAACAATCCTCCCCAGCACGTCGAGCCAGTATCAAGCGTTTCGCCAGATTCGGCGGGCCTGACTTGAGAGATTTGAGAGGGGTATGGGCATCTTGATAAGATGCCGCCGATTCTAATCGCTAATATGCTCTAGTATCACCCACCAAATAACGACGACATGAGCTCTAGTCAGTCGAATTTGGGCCGTCGTAAACGTTCCCCAGTCAAGAATGCTTCCGAAGCAACACCCGAAACAAGCAAAACGACCACGAAAACCAAAAGTACAGGACCATATGATCATGATTTCCTACAGCACTTGATCGACCATAACATCTTCCCCCCCGATTACGAGTATCCCGACGGTACCGAACTTCCGGAGCCTGACAACATAGAAGAGATCCGACAAGTGCTAAGACGACGTCGAGCATCGCTATCTCCGAGCCGATTCTCGAAAGACGACTTCAAAAGGTTCAGGCGTGCTGAGGGTCGTGCAAGAAGAGAGAACGATGTCGTGACGTCTGTTTTGCCCATTGTAGAAGGTGATCCCGGGGACCCTAGGTGTATCACTCGTGACGTAGCTTTCCCCAATCTCGATCACTTGACGGATGGATCACTTGTCTGTGCCAAGCCTGATGTCTCCCACGGCGCCCGACCAGAACAATTACACAAAGAAGTACGCCGAGCACTCGATGGTCACATTGTTCCCACGACGCAGGGTGACCTTCCTATCCTTCCCAACAACTTTGTCCAAGTAAACGGACTGGATGGGTCGCCGTCGGTGGTGACGCGCCAGGCGCTATACGATGTAACTTTGGGCACCCGGGGCTTCCAGAGTCTCTGGTCTTGTGGTGCTACACAGCCATGCTATGACAGTAAAGCCTATGCTCTATCATGGATATACACTGGAGGCACTATGATAGCCTACGCCAGTCATGTCCTTGAACCATCGACGCCAGATGGGACTCCTAGTTACGCCATGACGCAGATCAGTGGCTGGTATCTACCCGGTAACCTAGAAACATTTCGACAGGGAGCTGCTGCGTATCGGAATGGCAGGGACTGGGCGAGGCAACAAAGAGACGAGGCGATTGCAGAAGCCAATAGGAAGGTGGCGGGCATGGAAGGTACAGGCAACTAAATGTTTAAGCGAAGCGAAGCTGAGCTTGAGGAGTTAGCCATGGACAGAATATTCCGACCCAATATGCACCTAAATATGCAGCCAAATAAGGTCGGTGTATTTTGGTACCGAGTTGAGGAGGTACCGAAGGTAAAGACGAAAGCAGCTTCCGCGGAGCTTTTCTCAGTTAGTAGAAAAGGCAGGTCTCCGCCTTTCTCCTATTAATCTAGACGAAATTCCGTCTTCTAATTAGCTAGCTAAGATGCTAAAAGACGCTAAGAGATACGTATAACCTTCCTAATCGGCTAAAGAAGCACTTAATCACATAACATCCTCTCACAATAGCCGACGCAGCCGACAGCAACCTCAAGCAGACGAAGGCAGCTCCAAGCAGAACGCTTCCTCTTATAGCAGCCCACGCAGCGCGGTCAGCACTCTCGAGCAGGATACACTCTCGAGCAGGATACACTCTCGAGCAGGATACACTCTCGAGCAGGATACACTCTCGAGCAGGATACACCCGCG